>BLKM01003458.1:331464-578755 GCA_013340265.1 Coptotermes formosanus | reverse complement strand
TGTGTATGCGTCTGTATATATACACACACACACACACACACACACACACACACACACACACACACACACACATACACACACACACACATACACACACATACACACACACACACACAACACACACACACACCCATACACACACACACACACACATACACACACACACATACACACACACACACACACAAAATATATTCAAAGACTATCACTCCCTAGCTCAGTGCTGTGAAACTGTTAAACATGACATCACTTTCTCCCATTCAGACTGGACATCATTACGTTCGTACATGCATACTACCTGCGATACGAAGTTTCGCGTAAGCTCTTACCGTAAGCTATCAACACAAGATGGACAGGGCGAAGGAAATGACATTTACTTGCATCTGGAATAAGTGAACGTCATTGCCACGCAATAATTAAAATTACATGGGAAAAAAATTTGGAAATGATGTGTTCTTCATTAGAATACGCACCTGAACACTTGATTGTCCATCCCCAGTCTTGTTGCATGCCATTCAAAGCGATGACAAAGGCTAAAAAATGGGTTACGCTTCACGATACATGATCTGACTTGAACTGCTGCGTCGCTCTCTGACCACGCCCCAGTTCATAAATAGTTTATACATCTCATCTCCTCCATCCTCAACAAAAATTGTGCATTAGATTAAACTGCGCCAGTAAGTTGTGGCAAATGATTCAGTCGTTGAAGAGAACGGAGACCGACAGACGTCAATTACAGAGTGCCTTCTGTGGAACAGTGGACAAAATAAGCCAGTGCCGCACTAAGATAATTCAGTTGTGCACTTACAATAGTACAATACAGGAAAATTCTTTATGTTGGAAACACACCTGAATCCGTACCGAACTAAACAACAATACGGAGATATTTTACATCTTTTATGGAAACCGATGCTTCGTTATTGTCTACAGAAGAGGCCGCTGTTGGACCATATCCAGTGCCAGACAAGTTCAGCCCACATCCAGATACCAGATGCGTTGAGTCTCCATTATACTCGTAACACTGTCCTCCCATCTTCGCTTAGGTCTCCCTAGTGATCCCTTCCTTGAGGTGTTGCGACTGATTTTCAGATCTCTCAAATATAATTCGTAAGCCAGCCATTGCATTTTCCTTTACTGGTGAAGTGCGCTATTATTGCTACGATATTTTAAAACTGTAATCTATCTCTTGAAGAAGCTTCATAATACTATATTCCCATCTCGGGGTACGTTTCCCAGAAACCTTCGAAAACAGTTCGTCACGAAGTAAATATCTTGCGACGAGAGATGGTTAGCCAACGTCCATCTCCGAACTCATATCAGCTGCCAGTAGCTCAGGTTATAGTGAGTCAGACGTTAGGACCCTCGGTAGGGATGCTGAAGCAAGCGCTCGTGACCTGACGCGATGCTTTTGCCTGCAGGAACTTTGGGAAAACCGTAAAACTTCAATTGGTACATCGAATCTCCAAGCCGAGATTTGAACCCTGGACCTATGATTACAAATCATGGGTGCTACCAACTCGATGGCCGAGTTCGATTATATAGGCTATGCGCAAAATGTATTCACCAAAGAGCCTACAACGTGGTCTCCCGCTACAAAATGTATTCACCAAAGAGCCTACAACGTGGTCTCCCGCTACAAAATTTCAAAGTAATGTGATCAGGGGCCTCGGATATGAAACACGAGAGACGGCAGAGACAGACAAGCTGTTACTACAAGGCGTTTGTTTACATAAATAACGCTAATAAACAGTCTTCACCACTCAGGTACACGACCGCTATTGCGAGAATGTGATACAAGGACACGAGGGTCTTTGTTATGAGTTTATTGTTGCACTTAACAAGTCCGTCAATTCCGTTGATTTCACAGAACGCAACGGATTTCCAGAGTGTTGATGGCTCATGTCCGTCTGTTTCCTGTGGTGTATCTTAGTAGCGGGCTGACGTGGTAGTTCACAAAGCGACACGCTGAAGATTCAAGTTTTCAGGGATATTACGTGCTGTTGGCTGCAGCTGTTGATAACCGGATGGAACGGATGCGAGGGTAAGTCTACGTCACGATTCTTTCAACGCAGTACTTGTAAAATAAGGATACGGGTAAGAAATCTTCCAGCGTACACTTCATTACAAAAAAAAAATACTTTCAGAATTAGAATTTTGTGCACGAAACCTTAATTCTCAACTATCCTTCTTCATCATCTCTCAATAATTCATTCGCTTGTGTGTCTTACAATCCACTCCCTAATACTACCAACAGGACTTCATCCCAGACTATTCGACACATGAACTCCACTGAGGTTAGCAGTCGCGTAGAACGGGATCACCACGAGCATTCAGTACCTCGGGATGAAATTAGGCACTTACCGAAACGGGTATACATTATATTTCCTTTCTACTGTAGGAACAAGTAGAAACTAGGTGGTATGACACAACATAAAGCCACGGAATCCATGACACAAGTTTATCCGTGTTCTTTTTTATGTGTAACACCATTACCAAGCCACTTTTACACCAATTGCGAACTTAACGAGTTTTCATTGTAAGAACTCACGAATTTATCCACCACCGTGTAACTCACGCTTCCTTTATTCTGTGTCCTTTTAACGTGCTATTAAATCGCTCGATTTGTGGCTACAGTTCTTCCCCACAAAATTCTCGAGCCAAATGTCGCAGTTTTAATCTACAGCTTAACGTTCTTCTCTTCAGTTCTTTTCTGGTTTTATGCCCCCTAATCTGCAACTTTGTATTACTCATTTTACACCTGCGATTAATGCACTTCTAAACAGAGAGAGGAAAACATTACCGTAGCTCATATTTAATTTCATAACAAGGGCGATGGTATTTAAAACACAAGTACGGTTTATTTTAATGAGTCAAAAATCGACCATCCTAATCGACAGGTAAGCATAATAATTTTAGGCAGACCAGAAGGCGGCAGGGGTGCCGATTGCAGTGTATACAGCTTGACGAGAAGAAGAAGATACCCAAAAGTTACTAAATAGGCCGGAACTCTCGTATTTCGAGCTGAAGGAACGTGGTGACGAGTACGAAGTTGAATGTGACGTCAATAATCCATTCTGGCAAAATAACGAGAATTCTGCAAGCTTTCACACTTCCGCTGGGCTGTAGTTGAAGTCTTCGCTCTTCTTGCGTTGTTACGCACCGTTGGTTCGTAACTGTTTGCCGACGTTTCGGGAGAGCCTATCGGTCCCATATTCAAGGGTCAAGCAGTCCAAGAAGACTGGACTGCTTGACCCATAAGCTGTCCTCAAATGTCGGTGGATAACTATCAACCAGCGCTCCGTTAACAACCCAGAAGGGCAACAACCTCACCGTGAACTCTGACTGGTGTCGTTAATGTATTAAGGCACTAAATAAACCGCATATGAACTGGCTTTCTTACCGAAGGCACGAATGAATTGGAAGATGCCAGGTTCGAACGTCGTTTCGCAGACTGGCTAACGTTTTTTTAACAAAGTTTCAGAAAATGTCGAAACTGTATCTCGAAAGAGATCAGGACTGATTCCGTGCACGAAGTTCTCTTATCATCGTTCACAGTGGTAACAGCCTACCTACAGCAACAAATTACGCGTCTTTAAATATTTTACGTAGCCGATATAGCAGTCAATCAGTGTCTGTCAAATGCTTAATTCTAATTACAGTAAATAGAAGTCATTAACAACTGCTCTAGGAGTCCGATCTTGCTAGCTAAATAAGTGAAAAAGGATGGGTTTAGCGGAGATGTATTATGCGACTGAAGCGCCAGGATTTTACAGATATGGAAATGACCCTTCGGTTAGTCAAAGGCGAGGGATTTCTTGAGTAAGTGAACGATTAGTCCGTGTCTCTTTAAGGACTCCGCTCGATCAATCTCAATCTTCTTTATTTCCTTCCTTCTTTCCTCAATTTCCTCATATTATATCTCCCCTTTTCCTTTTGTTTCCCATCCTTTTCCTTTCTCTTTCTTCTTTCCTTCTTTTTGTCCCCTTTTTTCTGTCATTACAACAATTTATAAACGTATAGTACATGGACGCAATATTAACAAAGTCTTCATTTGTAAATTCTACTTGCTTACATTGTCAGGGCCGCAATTTGCTTACCCTCCTTCAGAAGATAACTGCCGTAGAACGGCGGGAGTTATCAGATGATCAGTTTACATTAATATTTACTTTACTTTCAACCGGAACGTTTAACATGTGGGAAGAGAAAATAATGCTGCATCAACAGGAATCCAGCAATGCTGGTGACAGGAAAGGAAGGGTGGACCGTGTTATTGAGGGTGCGAGTGTGCATACATTGGGCACAATCTGCCATTCAACGTTATGCACCTCACGGAGAAGAGAAAACATGTTTCAGCGCCGCGCAGCGGGATGCTGTGTCATTAGTCTAACATGAAGGGATACAGATGTCAGTGAAGTCGGCACAGGGGATGCAGGAGCGCAGAAGACGCGAGAAGCGTTAGAGAATTGCTATTTTCCGTGCTTTGAAAATTTAATTTTCAGCCGTCTTGCTTTAATCTGTCGCCATGGCTTCCTTTTGCGTGGCAAATTAATTCTGTTAGTTCCTACACCGTAAAATAGCCGGGCAACTATTCTCTTCTATATTTTTCACTGTTGATGTCATACGTATTACTTAAATATAGCGCCTAACTTACCACAGCTGAAGCCAGGAAAATTCGAAGTGACGGAAAATAAATTAAAAACCGTGAGTCGGAAAAATCGTGACGAGCAAAAGTGAGAAGAATTTTTAATTTTAATTTTCGCTTTTACCGAAGAGGTACTAGAATAGGAGCGAAATATATTCTTACTGTTATCAAGTTCAGCATGTCAAAAAGCATCAACTGCGTGGGTTATATAGAATCGCAAGGGACACTTAAATGCTTTGGGTACGTCATACCTTAACAGACAACCGCAGGGGGGAAGAAACTACGTCGTTAACCACATGTCCGTCTGGCGAACCTAGTAAACATCTTTTCAGCTTTCGCAATTTAATACCGACCTTCACGAATTCAACAAAATATATGTGTGTGCAAATAATGAAGTCGAATTAATTAAATAACTAATTAAATAACTCCATGAAGCAGAGGCCTTCTTGAAAACCCAACAGGTACTCCCACCAGCTAAAAGCAGTTTTATGTGTAACAATGGACAAAACAACAAAAGAACGTAATTTTAGAAATTTCCCTTGAAAAACTTGCTCCTCTAACATTTCTTTCCCCGTTATTAAACAGTAACGTAACTGGACCAGACTAACTCTTCTGCTCAAAGGAAAGTAGACCTATTTCCTGCTGTTTGTTTCAGCTTCAAAAGAGTAGACTTTCCCTCTTCCACCTGAAGACGGAGACAAATTCATTCTCCGAAACGTTGTGCGTTTTCTAGCGTAACACTGTCGACAATGTCCAAAATAGCGGATACGTCGATTACAGCATGTTTAAATTTCCCACTTGCTTATGAATGCCACAAATTTGTTCAGAATATACCCTAGTACGTTTCTGATTATAACGCAACGCTCTACATGAACGTGTGACGTTGAAGGGCCCTTAAAGATGCTGCAGGCACAGTCTCACAGCGTGCAGCACCCTCTGGCAAGCCAACAGCAGCCCAGCACAAGGTACCCGTTCGTTCCCTGCTGAATTCAGATGAGCCCACACAGGTTCGTTACTGTTGTTATTAAATTTAGGAAGATCGTTAAGGAAGATGTGGTGTCCTGTTTACGTTATTCCCCAGTGTTTTAATAACCGGGTAGGAGAAATCGCCACACCCTCACAACTGTACAGGCATAATCAGAAAGCGTCGTATAAGCATGTAGATGAATGGCTCTGTTCCTACTCTCCGTATTTCTGACGTAAGGGAGTTCTCAGTGCAATTGATTAAATATTCCAAGTGCCCCGAGTACTTATGCACGCTGTAGGAAGGAGGGCTGGCCAGCCTGCAACGTACTTACTTCCGCCTTTTGAGCCAGACGAGAGACAGACAGGACGAGGGCTCTTGAGGGGGCGCCACCCAGCACTCGTTTATTTTTCTCGTAATGACCTTTTCTAGTGCGCTTCCTCGATGAGATAGCGTCAAATTGATTCCAATCAATTCACCACAAAATCGACAATCGTGTTATGTGCCGCTGTCATTTCTACAAGTAGCTGGTCCTAATAAGTCGATGTATTCAAGCTTCAGAAGACTTGAACGCAGCGCTGAAATTAGTACGCAGCTTGTGAAGTGCTAGTAGCCACCCTAGCCGGTGTGCTTTGGGTTCAAGGATCATAGACTTCCAGTTTCTGGAAACATTAACCTACTTTTCCAAAAGAACAGATTCTGTTACCGACTGAGCGGTTAACCATATCATGCGGTTTGTGTTTTCTTACAACAAAATTAATTCATGTCGATAAAATAGTCCTAATATTGAAACCAGTCATGCAGTTGTAGAGTTCAGTACGCTCACAAAACATAACTACCTGGCATTGCACTTTACTACTCGCCGAACACGGCTTGCATTTCGTACAAGACCGAAGAAGTGTACGCAGCGTTATATTAAGTCGCAATTTCGTTACCATGTTTATGAAAAACATAACTTGAACTTTACTAAACCAGGTGAATACAGTCCACATATTCTTGGGACGACAGACAATTACCAACCAAAAACCCATTTCATCTTCCCATCTACTTCCAGGTCTCCCAATTTATATCATGCTTCATACTTCTCAGACCAGAAGTAAGTATTCATTTCCAGTTTCACCCACGCGTGTTGCATGGCGCATTATCCCTTACCGAGTCAATGTCGAGTCAGACCCCACAGCGCCTTCCGTTGTCCGAAGTCCTGTGTCGAACACACACACACGTTATTTTACACTGTCTTTTATGTTAGTATTACCCAAAGTTCCTGTTGTCTAGCGGCTGTTTTTGAATTTTGAAGGTCAGAGATTTCCTGAAAATCAATTTGGACCAGACAGTTGGCAAGCACAAGAAAAATATGGACTCAAAAATGGATAATGTAATCCCTCTTAGCTGAATCACCAAACAATATTGGACGAACCAAATAAATCCCGTATTGGCCAACAAATCTGTCAGAATCATTCCTTAAGAGATAGCAGTTTAGAACGTGAGACTCTTAACACCAGGGTTAACGCTCAAACTGGAGAGATGTTCCCCTGTCGTCTGTCCGCGACTGACTATTAAACACATGTGCAGCTGCTCCCTGTGTCTAATGACCTTCCTGCTCCAGCATCAACCCGAGGACTCGTCACGAAATGATGACAAAGGATGCTCTTAAAAGGACTGGGTTCCTGCGTCTGTAAGACATTTCAGACATAAGAAATGTTCAAGCAAAAATGTGTAAACAAAAAATTAATAAAATTTGACTGGCCAAAGACGTTACCAGCAAACAATCCGCACTGGAGAGTGCAAATATGCCACAGGCATTCTTTGCACCTTGCCGCAGTCAGCGTTGCTGGCTACTCCTAATACCTTTGCTGAACACGTTGATAGCATTAATTACAAAGTTCGTTTCAAATTTTATCTAGCGTTCAACTATATGAAAGGTCTTTTAATGTGATGAATAAGGCTGCGTGTGTTATGTCATTGTTAAAACCTTACTCCTTCGTTATTTACAGCAAAATTTGTATCTAGTACTACTATATTTAGTACGCATAACATGGCCAATATTGGCTGTTACAGATAACGAATTTCGTGTAATGGCTTTAGTGTTGTATTTGCCTCACAAATTCGTGCATCAACCACTTTTGCATTACACACTGTAGGAGATTCGAAAGTGTTGGTTTGGAGCTGTCTTTAAAGGCACAGTATTCATATAAAATTTATTCAGGACCGTTCAACTGATATCTGCTAAAAATATGCTAACAGACAGACGAGCATACAGATCAGCTTAAGAACTGACTTCATTCCATATCTGCGCTTCTTATGCACATTGCCCAGGGCATGCATAAAAGGAAATCAATATACCCGTTACATAATACAACAAGTCATGTGGAGAAGGCAGTAGGGCAAACACCGAAACACGGTGTAAATCTGTATTATATATTAGGTTCCCCGCAGATGCTCAGCAATGTCCAGCATAACTGCGATGTGAAGTTTTCTCTGCCGAAACACAGATGAGCGTCCTTTTCATGAGACGCGCTGACAGAACAGACAAACGTCACCTTCACAGCTACTACTGAATGTAGTGAGATGGAATTCATACGACGCCGAGTGTCAGACACTGTACTCTGAACTTTCACTGCCATAAACTTGCAAGACATTTCCGAGTAAGTAACTTTCGTGCTACCTTATCTTAAATTTATACCAGTCAAGGTACTTTAGCACGTTTATGTGACACAGCACCAGAAACTGATTATCACCGAAGCGAAACTGAAGATTATCCTTTTACTAGGATATTCTGCTTGTTCTTTTTGAATTTAAGACTCTTGACAAAAAAACTTACATCACAAGAGTAATTAAACATGCATTTATATGTAAACAACAAGTAGGCCTAATATTTATTTTATAACAAAGAAGGGTCCTATTGCAAATGTTGACACACAAGTACGTTAAACATTATTCAGTATGTGCGGTATAAATAATACTTACAGAAGTTTGCACATCATCTGTGTGTAGTGTAAAATAAATGGCAGCGACAACCACACTTCACAGAAAAATTAAAGACTGAAAATTTAAGTTAAACATTTGAGAATGTTCTATCCAGCCACTCTTAGAACAAGAAAAACAAACGTGGCACCACTGATTGACGTGGTTTTGGTTAACCAACAGTTGCTTCAGTTGCTCATGCAAAATAACGTCGAACAAGATTGAAAGACTAGAATAATGTTAAATACAGGAATCCGGAAGCAGGAAATTTTGAACTGTTTGAAGGTAAGCATTTAATAGACTGAGAAAAAGTAAGAGCATGCTGAGATTCAAAACAAATACCTAACCGACAGCATTAAGATTGCAGTAAAGTTTTGTTGCATTTACTTAATATTAGCTTTGGAGCTAAGACAGAGAAGACAACAGGGTGACAGACAACACTGTATAACGACAAGCACAGCTGCGTATACTATTAGGTGACCAAATTACGGAGGACGAGTTGGGCGGTATATGAGAAATACGTAGTTTTAATTGGAATACTAAGGTAGCCCGGAAAGCCTGTGTGTAAGTTTGTGAATAATATTAACGTCGATTTTAAGAGAAGTGGTCTGAAACTGTCAGGATGCACGGGCGCTGGCTCGAGACATAGTATATAGGCGTTGTATTATGTACCCCTTGATAGTGGCACTTCAGATAAGACTTTCTCTTCTTCCTGACAAAGTTTGTGTCACTAAAGATCATGTCTAGGCTAAAACTCATTCTGCAGCCTCGTTCGTCGTCGGCCAAAATCTTCTTTTCCAATAGCTCATAGAACAGCGCTTTTCGTGGAAACGTATCCGGAGGCGTTCTTCAAAGACCTTACTTTCACTCACTTCAAAATCCTTGATCTTTCTTCTCGTCTTCCAATTGTAAGCAAACATCTTTACTTCTAATGTCACTCCATATATTGACCTCAGACATGTCATGCACGCTGTCTCTAAACGTCGCGTTTCGTCGACTGTCAGCATGAATATCGCACATCCACATTTACGGACGGCCTTTTAATGTCCCTCACATTTTAGTGTCCTGCATATGATCACCAACTGTCATGTAGCACGGTAGGTTATAACTTGCAATCCTCACTATGCAGTTTTCGCCATCCTTATTTAATTTCCTCTTGTACCTCTAAAGCTAGTAATGAGTAACTGTTGGCATTAAGGTAGATTAAACTACACTCAGTGAAAAAAGAATACTAACACCAAAATGTGGTTTTACTTAAAGAAATTAGTACGTAAAAATAAACGTATCCTGACATAAGGTTTAATAAGAATTAAATTCGTAATTAATTTCATCACTTGAATAAGTCTTATTTAAATTATTTATTTTTATTCTCGGTTTATTTAACGATTTGTTAAATCAGGCCAACAAAATGTCGGACTAGTGAACGAAGAATATGGAAGAAAGCTGTCACGGTCCAACTGAAGTTGGCATGCGGAATTAACACGGAGGGACTTGGAAAATCACAACGAACTTGAGTGATGGTAACCAGCGCACAAACGAACACATGAAACTGATTTCTTAGTGCCGATAACCAGCGCGCGAATCAAAATATGAAACTGGAATCTTAGTAATGATAACCGGTGGCCGAACTAGGGCCTTAGTGCTTATAAGAAGCGTATATGATTGCAGGTCATTTGGGCTCTAACCGCTGGACTGAAAAATTTGGATACATTTTTAAAGATAAGTTTGGCTTCACGCTCAGGGGAATGGAAAATACATGCAAGCGGTTTGGTTGAAAAACCGTAAGCCAAGACAAAAATTGGGAGACCTAGGTATAAATGGAAAGATAATACAAATATGTGTACCTTACGGCAACAGTGTGTGAAAATATAGACCGGATTCAACTGGATTGGATTAGGGTTCACTCAAAGGACCTGTAAACACAGTGAAGGGTTTATTTATCAGACAGATAGCTATCAGTTTCTGAAGAAAGACCTTGTGGCTGCTAACTGATTTTGAAATACTCCGTGCCTTTAGGAAAAGATCACTTAAATTCAGAAGCGTTACGGTGTTTACTTGCTTTGACTTTCGTGGGAAATTCAGCTTTAGAACTGTCGTGTACTTCTCCTTAGTTACGGAGTAATCATCTTCCAAATTTAATCTACCTTTTCTTGCTTAAAGAATAAACTCAAGGTGTCACGCTTAATTCAACTCGCTTCTTAACTTTTCTTCACAAATTTCATAATAACTAATGCCTTTTCTTTTTTTCCGTACCGACAGTTTCAATGTTGCATTAGTAACGGCCTGTCATGGGATATTCCATATAAGCTCTTCAAACCTGCTCCCCCTTGCTGCTAGTTACAATACATCACGATACACACTATTGTGTGTTCTATGCTATAAACATTTAACCTTGACAAATACATAATCATACCAACAACTCAAAGGCGTCAATAGATTCCTAAATTATGCTGAAATTGTATGAGAACTCAGAATATCGCACACCGGAATTCCTAACACACTATTCAAATTGCCCAGTCTGAAACAAAAGGGACAAAAGGAGTTTATCTGGATCGGCTGGGCAGTAACAATATTCCCTCGATATGCCTGGATGCACGTAATTTTGACTGCATAACGTCAATAAAAGAATAAAAAGAGATTACCCAAGGGACATGAACCAATCTATAGGTATAAAGCGATACACAGTTTATTATGAGTGGGTGTTGGTAGTTATTGCATGTAATGTGTTCCAGACGACAGGAGAACAAGCACAAAGCGTGAGTGCAACAGTGAGATAAAGAGGGCAGTTACATCACATCACATCGCAATTTCTTTGTTTCGGTTTTGTGAATATGTGACAGTGGAAAACAAAATATTATTTTTCATTAATGTTAACACAGTATACCTCTATTATGCAAAAATCAGTGTTGGATTTACGCGTATCAATACATGATCAGATAAACTTTAATACTGCAGAGAATTGTTTTAAGGCTAACTTGCTTTATTATACTGCACAGATGCTACAATAAAAAATGCAAGTTAATTTTACATTTTACGAGACTTAAAGTTCTCACGAGGATAAAAGTAAAAATCTTTATCTTATGAGGCATAGTTCCGTGTTTTCTAGTAGCTACGTAGGTAAATATGATATGTCAACCACCATTAGTTAATGGGCTCTTTAATACACCTGTTCGGTTATGACACAGAAGTAGCGTAAGAAATGCATCGACCTTATGGACCTCATTTTCTCAGTCCAGCCTATATAGGATCGAACAGAATGATGGTTGCTGATCAGATAATAAATTGGGAAGTGTACGTATGATAGGAAGCAGCAGTGACCTAATATGAGCTAGTATTCCGGGATTTCCTAGGATAACTTCAATTGGTATAGCCGATATGACGGCTAATATTCGAACCCAGCACCTCCAGCGTAAAAGTCAAAAGCTTAATCACTTGATAAGACTGCTCGGTAAATGAAATTAATATTACACAGCAAATAATCGTTACGGCAAATTAAGGATTTCCTATTATAGTAAGACACACTTCATAGAACAAAGAAGTACTGTATGCTTTGAAAATAATTAATTAATGTCATATAGACATGCAACAAGATACTTGTCTATATGATTTATTACTTGAACCAAGTATACATAATATCAAAGTATACCACTTACGGTGCTGCGCCTGCGAACACCAGGTTTATTGCGAGAAGCGCATTCAACCTTAGCAACTAGAAATAAACATAATTATGCACTAATCTACTGGTAGCTGCAAACGTCCTAATACCTCCTCTTCTCCTCCTGATTGTTCTGTGTGTTGCTCCCACTCACGTCTCACCTTATATAGGAATATATCTAACTGCCTCAGATCTGTAGTTTTGCAGCACCTCACAAGCTTCTTAAAAGCTAACGCTTCACTCCTTTGTAGCAAATCTTTGCCCAGAAATGTAGGTCATATGGAAAAATAGTATATTTAAATTCTGTGCTGAAACACAAATAACAGATATATGTACTGTGGGCAGTAAACTCTTCTTCTAAATAGGACCTCTTCTTTTTTTCAATACGAGAGGAAGTGTCACACCCGTTAAAAGCAACACGTAATATTATAGTTTATTTTGTTATGTGTTTTGAGATAGAAGTCAGAAAGACAAAAGATTCTGGAATTAAACGCAGCAAGAATTCCCAAAAAGTAAAAGTCTGAAGATGTTAAATTAGCACGCGGCGTAAGGAAGACAAAGTTCTGTAATCAGTGTTATGGAGTCCAGTCTTTGGAAACTACACACGGCCAGTGAAGGAACATTCTGTTATAAAGCATGCGCGGCCCTCTAAGGTTGATCTCTTCCATTTATCCGGCAGAACAGAAGACAAGAATGCGGAAATGAACAGGTAAAGACAATCCGAATCCGGGACTTCTCTGCTTATTGTTACGTAATAACTTTGTGGGTTCAATTGCCGAGAGGGGTAATGACATTTCTTAGCCTCGACGTCTGGACAGGAATTCTGGCCCACCCAGGTCCCTGCCCAACGCACGTCGGGCTCACTTTTCCCATCATAACATCGCGTCCTAACCCACTCTGGTAACTACTGTCTTTAAAGTAGACTTCAATACAGTATTACTAAATGAGTTTCGCATCTCCTGATCCGACTTAAATTAACATAATATTCAGATACCCGAAATTGTAGTACACGAATATTGTGTACGCATAACAAACAGTTGTAAAATAATCGAAAATTTTGGACAGGTAGAAGACACAATGGGGACAGAACTTAAAATCGTGTGGGAACAATTTAGATAGCTATTTTGATTTTTCAGATTTTTCAGAGTTGCCCGCAGTACACTGCCACCTGGCAATGTTTGGCCTTTCTGCAAGATTGGTCAGAAAATATTCGCTATAGCGAACTCTTAAGTTGCCAGAACGCCAGCTTATGGCACGGTATTTTCATACTTATGGCAATTTAAAAGGAGCTCATTTTATACTTACTTCTGTCAACAATTTCTCTCTGCCTCTTTCTCACTCTATACCTCTCTCTCTCTTGAGAGTTCAGTCTGACTAGCAGGAACAGTTGCCGTCGCTCGGTCACCTTGTGCCGTCAAAATTAATATTGCCACTAACACATCACTTTCGAATCCGTTGAAAACAAAGCTGCAAACGCTACTGCTGAACGTTCCGCAAATAACTGTGACACTGCGGCACAATCAGTCCAGTTCGTCACACATTTCCTGTGTACAGTATCCTAGAAGAATCTTACAGTACCTCGCCTCATGAAATGTTCCATTCTAAGCTATTCGTTGTAATGATGAAGCAGAATAATACATGAAGCCTCGTCATTAAATAACTTTCATAATGGTTTTTTTTCCAAAAGGATGGGTTTGTTTACGATCTACAACGTTACTAACAAGAACTCTTACTGTGATGAACATTTAAGGTAATGAACAAAAAATCAGAGACACTATACGATATGTTTTCTGCGGTGTGTTCAGCTTCACAAGAGTAGATTTGTACCTGCATCATATAAGTATGCAGGCTGTCGACGTAAGCAAAGTTACAAAAACCAGAATGTTTGGAAAATGTGTAGGGTACACTCTGATGTGAAGCAAATATTTTCACTTGGTTTTATCTTAAAAATTTGCGGATTTTTCAGAGCTCAACCCTGACACAAGCATTCTGCATCCTGCGTAGGACACATAAGTGTCTTATTTCATCACACTGTTTAGTTGTTTAGCTTCGAATAATGTGGGACAGCTTTCTCAATGCTTTATGGAATAGTGTAAAGATGTATTTCCACGTTAATTCTCGACCTAAAAGCTACCACTACTTACATATTATTTCATAGAGTTTAAAATGTATGAGGGTGAGGTTGCGTTTGTTTCTTGAAAATCGGTCTCCCGATTGCAAGACAAATTAGGCCAGCGGTGCTGTGTAGACCTCTCTTGCAGCCAGGCACACTGGATATCATGCGTATGAGCGAGCGAACTGCCAGTTGATACGGTTCCGTTCCACCGCCCCCAATGCATGAGCCACCCGTGTATTAAAAACAACAATGAGAAGTCACATTGGTCCAGAAACCTCCGCGCTGCAGTGCTTCCTGTACTGCTACCATAACCCCTCCTCTCGATGAGATTGCTACTTTGTTCGACTGCTCCCAGGTGCTTTCCATGCGATGATAGCACTTAATGAGCGTAACAAATACGCATGATACGTAAACTGCGGCTACCAACACTTCTAGGAACATGGCTGATCTCTTGCTGCGTTCTGGATTCTTTTCTTATGAATACTGTATTGTTGTAGACTTCTATTCATCATTTTCTCGCTTCTTTTTCATGAAAATAAAATGTGTACAACTATTTCACTTTTTTAGTCTCTGAGTTGTGGAGTATCTATTTTTATTTCTTTGTCACTAGCAAGACGAAGTGTTATGCTTCTACGGTTCTTCGTCCCCCTCTCTACACCTGTTCTATTTCAGTGCTCTGAAGGAAGTCGCATGGAGACGAGATCATTTTGTTTGTATTTAGTGAATACTTGAAACGGAAACGTTTCTAGCTTTCAATTTTCATATTTACACTTAAAAATTCTGCCGAAGAAGCGACTACAAAATTCTGAGTGAGTCGCTTCAGCGTATATTCTAGGGACACCGAAGTGTGCAGCCTGTACGGGCTTGTATTGCACTGCATGTATCAAATTCGTTTACAATTACGCCATTCTGTAGAATTCGTATGTTTGGATTGGTGCAACTGTGGTTTCTGTAAACAAGAGTTAAGCCACGACGGGTAATTTAAACAATTACGCACCAAACTGAACAGACAAGACAAACTGGCAACAAGCAAACAGCACTTGTCAGGAGGAAATGAGGGAATATGCCAACATTCTTAACACCACGCAGGACTAAGTGCCACAATATTTCCTGGAATTTGATGAATTACAATCTGCCTCTTTAAATTTCCCGAAACTGACGTTCTATATACCAAACCGTGTTCTCTTGAGCAGTTTGTATCTAATGATCCGGTAGAACACAAAGAAATTCACGTTTATAAACACAAAATTTGAAAAACTACTTCGCAAAATTCCTCCAATTGACCTTCTTCTAATCCATTTTAATTAACATCGTACTTTTTTAAAAGCTGAGTTAATATCGCCCTCTATTCTACACCGACGTCTCCCAAGAAGGGTTAATGCTGTGTACGCTTTTTTAATTTTTACTATCCTGCTACATATTCCTCTATTTTCATTTGCTTTTGTTTAATCAACCTCACAGAAAAATTGCTTGGAGAACAGCAAGCGAACAAATTTTAAACACCCTAATATTGCAATTTTCTTTAGCCATTGTTATATTTCATCTCCCCTACGTTCAAACAAAACTTACGGTAATCAATACAGGAAATGCCTGCTTTTAAAATGACTTACTTCCACTCTGCCTACAAAGCTACACGGTACAGTGCTTACGTACAAGCGCAATGTGCTTTTTAATGTGGGGGTGGGATAAGGGGGAGGCACTGTTTGAATAATAATCGACTGAGAAAAACTGAAGTACTCGCTGAAGCACTTGCCCCAGCGCCATCCTGTACATCATAAATGCCACTTTCACCGCCATGGGAAAGAACTCGGGCGTACGGGGTGACGGGCCGGCGACTAACCCTCTCAAGTACAGCACGACCCAGCGACACCCTTACCTTCCAGTAACTGCTGGCGCGTCGGATTTCGTATCGACACAGTTTCACTCATAATGTTGATTTCACGTTGACTGTGGATTATGCCCCTCTGGAAGAAAACCTACGGTGATAAGGGTCTGTGTTATAACTTCACGTATCACTCCCACTGTAGCTATTCCTCATCAATCACGACATTATCCTAACCCCGAACATTCGACACATACAAATGACTTCCGTTCCGCTGCCTTTCCCTCACGTAAGAGAAACGAGGCGGTGGAAATCGCCGCTTTAATTTATAGTATGTTCATAGGGCTTAATGTGTTTCTGTTGCCAACAATAAAATTGTTACTGTCCGCTAATAAACGACAGTTCTTCACTCGTTAACAATCAGCGTAACCGACCTATTGTCAAAAAATCAGGTGGATGGACCTCATATCAGTGGCACCAAGTTCAAATGCCAGCTGGAGTCTGGGTATCTTGATTGGAGGTGTTCTGAGTACGACTTATTTTACTTACATGACAGAAGTAAGAGCTAAACGAATAACTCTGTGACGGTTAGCATACGTAACGATGCCGGTTCTAATGCAGTTGCAACTGTGAAGAAACTGAGCAAGACTGAAAAATGACCAGCTGTGTGCAGTAGGTAAATGACACTAAAGAGTATGGCCTTAGCGGTCCTACATCGGCTTTCGACTAGACAGACTTACGTAAATGATCTCCCTCCGGGAAACCTAGATTTGAAGAGAGTACCTCGCAAATACACATCCCAACTTAACTGCAAGACACTTAATGACCAGTTCTACTACTTACTTTGCACTTTACTGCAATGAACCCCATGCATAATATTGACGTCAACATTCACGCTCAGTTCGACCTTACAATTTACACAGCGCCATTAGATAAATTGGAATCATTCCTTTATCCAAAGTTGTTCCGTATTTTTTGTGGTGCAAACGGCCAACTCCGGCCTACGCTGCCTCACACAATTAGGAACACACACACCGCGCCCGGTAGTACCCCTCTGTACGAGTGATCAGCTCGCCGCACAGGCCGCTACCTACACAACACACAGCAAACACAAGAGACGAATATCCATAGCTTCAGCGGGATTCGAACCCACCATCCCAGCAATCGAGAGGCCGCAGACCCACGCCTTAGAACTCCCGACCACCGGGACCGGCAACGTTGTTCTTCATCAGTCATATGACCTTAAATAAAACAAGGTACGCGCAGGTAGGCAGATGTGATAAAACGCTTAGTGAATCGTGTGAAAGTCAGGAAGGTAGCGCCGGTTTCACAGGTCTTCGAACTGCTCCCAGAATCTTACTGTAATATAATCTGAACATGCTTTATTGTTTAGAATGTTTAATATGACTGCAACTTAGTTATTGTGTGGTGAATGGGGGCCGGGCGAAAGAGCGTGGGCTTTAGCCAGGATGTCGCAACCCCGTGTCAGAATATCACTGTTGGAAGAGTCTCCATCACCGAAAGATGCTGCAGTAGATAAACAAGGCTGGGAAACATCTCATCAACAAATCCTCAAACTCTTTCCTTGTCTTATCTTTTTATATTCTCCCTTTCTATCTTTGTCTATTCACTGTCTTTCTTAAACCCATCAAGTTTTGTCCCCTTATAAAGTTAAACTTTTGTCTCATGTCGTTGTCTTTTAAGAAAGGGAAAAATCCACACCTGCAGATGACACTTGAAAAACGACGTTGTTGGTTTCAGCCGGCGCCGACTTCGTAAGTACACATACACCGTGTGACTCAAAACTCTGACTTCACACATAGCGCTGCAGAAGAGCAGTGCACCGGTTTTAAGTGGTTTCAGTCTCATTCCGTCTTTTGTACCAGATTCGACATAAATTCCTGCGGCTATCTGGTCCTTATTAACCATTAGGTTTCTGTTGCGGCAAAGTTCTGTGCTTACTGTTTGATGGTAAAGACTCAAATCTTTGCCGGCCTACAGCTTACCCGTAATATGATTTTCGTGATTTTCCTCTCTCCAATAACGGGACAGTGTCTTAAAATAGTTCACGACAGCTGTCTGTCCTTTCCTAGACTTCTCATAGTTTATGATCAGCTGCAAGAACCTAAATCCAGTGACAGATGTGCAGTGCCATAGACTGATATCCGAATAGCAGGCATTCGGTAGGACTGTGATGTGTTTGTGGTGGGAGACACACTTAGGAAGTTTCCACTGTGCCTGAGCATCGAGCATTGCAGTCAGATATACTGCGTGGGCAACGACGTTCAGAAAGGCAACAATAAGAAAGAGAAGACAAAATGACAAAGAAAGGAAGAAGATAAAATAAAGAAAAAAGACAGTGTGAGAAAAATGTGAGATTAAACGAAGACGGACAAATGTACGAAACAAAGATAGAAATAAATCAACTAATAACTGAATACGTTATTAAGTCAATAAACAAGCAAAGACTAACAGGTATATATACATACACACATAAGACAGACAGACAGACAGAGATAGATAGATAGATAGATAGATAGATAGATAGATAGATAGATAGACGGACAGACAGAGAGATGGAAATAGGTACGTAGATGGAGGTAGGTAAGTAGGTACGTAGATGGAGGTAGGTAGGTAGGTAGGGAGGCAGGTAGGTAGGGAGGTAAGCAGGCAGGCGGGTAGGTAGGTATGTGGGTAGGTATGTTGGTAGGTAGGTATTAGATAAATGGATGGATGATTGGATGGATCCTGAATGATAGTGATTAGGAGAGGTTGAAACAGATTGAGAAGTAACCATAATTATTGCTCAGTGAGAGTGTACTGTACATGTGCAGCACGAATTCCCTACTTTTAAATCGGATCATTAATGGGGGCCTACATATTTTGTTTAGAAATCCTTAGTAGCGAATACCTGTTTGAAACTGTACCGTGAAAGACTGTTATAAGCCAGTTTGTATTTGTACCTCATGATACAACTCCTAGAGCAGAAGTTCTGCCGCGCAGTCTTATCTGCGTATCAGTTGAATGTGTGCCATGCATTACAATAATATTCTGGTTGCTCTCATCGGTGCTTCTAAGGCGTCTGCAGCTTTTAGCGGACCTACTATTCCTACTTAAAGTTACGTGTTCTCATGGACGACACACCAGAATGTTCCTGCTTTTAGTAAACTATTCAGTTGATACAATGACTAGCCTAGGCGTCGGGCAATCGGGTACTGGCTTAGATTCTCGGTAAAACCAAGAGACGACACTTGCTTCGCCCTTATCCTGTAGCCACAATTATTATGACAATTCAGCTAAGTAAAGCATCAATGTAGAAAGATCTTCTTCAGTCTGCTGCTTCCTGTACGCACACTTCATCTGTAAATCTCTTGTTTTTATGGGTAACGTAATTTACTGCCCGCATCAGCATTAAATCCGTTTTTCAGCTCTCCTTAGCCTTCCCTTTACACGCCGCATTGTTGGATATCGATTCCACGATATCCTACTTCTGCTCACCCAGCTTATTTATACGACGTTTCCGTTTGTCAAGTACGTACGCTAGTAATCTCTGCAGCTATGAAACGAAAGTTTCTCGCCCATGTCCGTATTCTTATTTCGTACTTTCATGTCTGACCTTTCATATCCTGCTAACAATCTGCTGATTGAATTTACTTGACCCTTGTCACTTCATGCAGCCCCGTGTGAATCATTACCGCATTTTACAAATTGTTTAATCAGCCAAAAACAAAATATCTGCAAGGTGCAAAGCCCTTCTTGAGAAGATCATAATTAGATGGTTAATAAGCAGACAGGTGTGTACGGAACCGATGCTTGTTCATCGCGTTTAAAACAGCTCGCTTTTGGAAACTACACATTTCGACACAAACCCAGTCCACACTCTCACATTCTGTACCTTCAGCATCAATTACGAATCATTTTAATCTAATCCTATTTCCTTCAAACGGTCTCTTTTTTTCAGGTTTTTCGACTTACTTTTACATCGATTTGTTGACTTTCATGATATTGGTACGTTTCTCTACCCCTTAAATTCGTGCACTTGCAGTCACTGAAGCATGAACTGTGTGCTCCGTGGATCGTCTAATGTGAATATGTCCTTCAGGTAAACAAAACAAGATCAACGATGCGTGTGAATGGTGCACCTGTGCAGGGTGGATGACTGACGCAGAGTTTTACAGGTCAGCCAGCTTCTTGAAAGGGACGAATATAAGCTGATTAGCACTCTGATTTCCTAGATACGTACATGCAGGGTGGAAGAAACGGGGCAGCAACTTGTCGGCAGTGTTATTTGTCACGACGAGAAGGCGGATTGTTAGGTGTTGCCTACGAGTATTCAAGATAAACAGTGCACAATACAACAGACTTATGATCGAATAATCGTGAAACACATACCCGAAGAACACTGCAACATGCTCTTTACCCTTGATGGCTGTAACAGTGGCGCTAGTACTGATACCCGTAAATCCGCACTACATTATCCTGGTTGACGTCGTCCAGACACTAATGCCTTACGACAATTACAGCAGTGTCGCCGTGTGGAACACCAAGGGTACTTGTGACTGCAGGTCGCCCACACACTGTGCGGACAGAAGCTAATCACGATGTCACAAATGTGGCCGTAGAACGAGATTTGTGGAGGAACTCAACGTGATATCGCACGAGAATTAATTATCCCAAACGAGCGTCCTCGAAGCAATTCTTGACTATGAACAAGTTCCATACCGCCACTCGCGGATCGCACGTCTGTCCCCACACGATCCGTCCTGTACATCTACTGAACGAGTAACTAGCGAGATGCCCACGGTGTGATCATTTGATGTCTCGGGCAGCGTGACGGTGCCGTGCAACTCGAAAACTCGACATCTCAGGACATACGCTTAACATGTTAGATTGCTTTTAACAAGGAATCACACTACGGAGACTTAGTGCGCGACTTTCTTTCCATCCTATATAGCTACCCTCTTAGTCTCCACGTAATAAGAGACCCAATAAAATTCCGCGAATAGAGAGGAAATATTGCTCCTTCGACAAGACGGCTGCACTTTCTGTACGTCACACCCAGTCCACTGTCCAAACGGCATACGGAAGCTCTTACCCATCAGATAAACGGACCGCTTTTCTGTCTGAAAAATACCTTTATATTTCTTATTCCAAACATTACATTTATTACTTATTTGCTTGTTTTTCATTTATTTTAGCATGATCGAGGTCGCGAACTACACTGCGAAAGTATTAAATCGAACAATTATTTCAGCACTACGTACAGTTACGTTAGAAAATTACAATACAGCACGTGAAGTTGAAGTTATCGATATTCGAATATCTCGTGACATTAACGAAAACGTAACAAATTCATCGCATTTTAGTAATGAATATTCAGTGGTTTGTAGCATCACCTCACATATACAAAGTCTGAAGATGCTGTGATAAAGAAGGAAATGTTTAAAAAACGTGGGAATGCAGGCGGATAACAAGTGGCAGATTTTTTATATTTCAGAATAGAATTCTATGACATGATAATATTGAACGAATTTATATGGACCCGTTTCAGACACTTGGAAAGGTAAAGTTCACCCCATAACACGCCACAGGGGGCACAGAAAGGAAGTAAATGTATACTCTACTCATTCTTAACCTCGGCGCTGCATGGGGTTGGGTGGTCAACGCCACGACCCGGCTGCTTTACGCTCGGGAAAGAGACTCAGTACCCACTGCACAGGAGGCTGGTGTTGATACTCATATTTTCTGAGAATCATATGAACGAATAAATAGCCTTTGTGGCCAAATGGAAAGTTTCTTGACGTTACAGCAAGTAGTAGGTCTACTCGCACCTACAGTTACTACTGGGTTTCAAACAGAGTAACATTACAGAGAATATCCGAACAGCAGAGTCCTTCTTGAGAAGCTATAAGTCTCTCAACTACTCAGAACATTTTGCTTCTTTTAAGACAACTACGCGTTTATTAATGCATTCACAACTGCACGCCAATGCACCCTATCCTAAGCCAGTTGAATTCAGCCCATTCCCTGACATCCTGTTTCTTAAAATCAATTTCATTACTATCCTACCTTCTAATCCTAGGTCTCACAGACTGTAACTTCCCTTTACGTGTTCCCACTGAGGCTGCATGCGTGTATGCCTTTCTCTTCTATCTCATACGTCACATGTTCTTACGCTTCTATCTAAAATGTCAGGCTTCACCCAGAAAGCAATTAACAGAGCATTCGGTGCTGATAACGACAGGCAATATGGTGATTATGTTAGTGATGCATGTTTCTGGTATCATATGTACGTATTTGTTGTCACCAAGAAGGTAGTGTGAATTGTGACACCGTGTTTCTGAAGATAAAATTCCCATTTTTGCAGGATGAATTTGGAAGTGACGCGACGTACCTTGCTGTTGCTGCCACACTCCAAAAATGTCACTTGAAATATCTGTTCTCTTCAGACCAAATTTATGGGTCTAAATAGGAGATATAAGACAGTAACTGTAAAATATTGCCTCTTTCTTTGGGGAAATGTATACGTTAAAACATCATGTCGAAAATAGTTAATTGAATGGAACTTAATTTAGGACGCGTAAAATAATTATGTAATTATTTTTATACACAGCAAGGAACTTTGTGTTACAGCCAAGTCACATATGTTGATGAGATAAGCGAAGTCAAGTGGGTGTGTTTGGTCAAATGCGCAGCTCGAATTTCAGAGAGAAGAAATTAGTATGGAATTTTTGTAGGAAGACTCACGGAAAAAATCCGTAAGCGAAGATACTCCAGTGCGGCAAATGGATTTAAAGCCTTGAACATTCGAGAACTGTGACTGGAGATTCCAGTGGCACTCGTGCTTTATAAAAGGATACCTTCTCCAACTTGCACGCCACCTTCGCCTCTCTCAGTCTCTTTCTCTTCTGCTGGCCGTCACCTTAGAGTTTACACTTTTGTCGAGAAACTTAGTCAGCAAAATATTATAATTATGCCCTGCAGTGACACCGTTGACGAAGCGCACACACTGGCAGTACCACCCTAACCTAGCGATATCATCACTTCATTGCTGGGGGAGGATGACAGCACCATTCACCTCTGAAACTTACTGCGGGTTTTATTATAGGTTTTTCGGCCATCCTACACCGGAACAACCACAAGTACAGGGAAACTATAATATTAGCATCCAGTTTAACCTTTTAAAGCCTAGCGGTAACTTTACATACGACCAGGTTTAACATTATAAAATTCTACGTGGTGCCCACATTGCGTTTATGTGTTTTGTACGGATCTCAGAACAAACAGCAACTTTTGCCTTATAAAACATTAAGAGACTGGTTTTTATAACCGAAGTGGAGAGTGTTTACAGCGCGGTACGCACTGAGTCCTTATACAAAACAGATACGCTTCGTCTGTAAAGGGTTAATATGTACAGGTATGGTACGAAGAAAAGGAATGGATTCAACTTCTTCAGGACATGTCCAAAGGCACGCCTTTTTCACCGTAACGCTGGACAGCTAGATTATGAAATATCCTACAGGACCTTCGTC
This sequence comes from Coptotermes formosanus, assembly GCA_013340265.1. Lineage (NCBI taxonomy): Eukaryota > Metazoa > Arthropoda > Insecta > Blattodea > Rhinotermitidae > Coptotermes > Coptotermes formosanus. The sequence goes on along the minus strand of BLKM01003458.1, from coordinate 555,060 downwards.
ATCTATGCAATTACGGTATCAATTTTAAAAGGACGCTTCGACGCCCAACAGCAACTAACGCTAACTACAGCTTCAACGCACCTCTTGTAAAAATTTCCATTATCCGTAAACCACCTTAGAAGACTGAAGAACCGTAATGTCTTATGCATGTAGGGCTTTACTGACTCTGACAATAAAATTCAGGATGTTAGTCAATACGGAAAACGTGCACAATAAATCATAACCAGCTTCTTAATAAGGCTGCTAGTTGTTGAAACTGTTCTTAGTTCCACGCAACAGCGACATATTGTGGGACCTTGGTAACTTCTGAATTCTGCGAGTTTAAAGCTACAACTGAATTTGTTTTTGATGACCATTTAGTATCAGCATGAAATTTCAGTATCACTTTAAAAACATCCTTTAAAATATTCCAGCGAAAGGTAGAATTATAATAGAGATGTGTGTATCTTTTTTACGGACCAAAGAATCAAACCGTAGAAGATCTTATATCTCAACCTCACAGAGGTTATGAAATGAACGTGGTACAAAAATTGCTTATTTTACCTCATTTGATTTTTTCAGAATGACAGTTTTGACGCTTTTGTACACACCTAACATATTTGACCTCTATAATGCTATTGGCCTCTCGCGTTTTGGAGATCAATTGCATCCTGTTCAAAGCATTTACCGATACGGATAATCCACCTTACATTATTTTCTTGCTTTCAATGAAGTCTATGAAATTCTCTTGTATAGATACTAATACAATTTCAGTCTAAAAGATAATTTTATGGCGGTTTAATAATCCCGGGCAACAATAAACCTACTTCGGTCTTCACGTAAATTTCCCAACACTCTTGCCAGGTTTTAGCCAAATCTGAACTTTCTCGAAAGATTTTTATAAAACGTCCCTATATAAAATTTCAGTGGAACCTGCGGACAGACGGACGCACATGAAGGTAACGGGTGCTTTTCGTGATTATACGAAAGCGCCACGGTAGACTGATTTTCGGTCTATGGAGTTCTGTTTGCGAAACACCCTATGTTCATACCGCAAGACCCTCTCACCGTCTCTTTATATGATAGCCACTACGTTTCAGGCTGCCATAAGGCCAACCGCATAGCGCCGTTTGGTATAAATCTTAATTTCATTCCTTAGAAGAATGCTATAAATCCCCATTTCCCGAGATACGTCCTCATTAATTTCTACAGAAACCTGTCTCTCTCTCCTGCATGGGCTCAATGTCATACGTCTTGGCTGTGGAGGATGAGGCAGCGGAGACGGCTCTTGTTAGAGCTAATCAAGCATCAAGCCTGATCGCTTTCTTCTCAGTGTTATTGAAGCCTGTACACTGACTGAATCTTGCTCTCTGGGACTCAGATACAAATCTCAAATACACAGCACTTTCTGTAGGCCTGAGACACAATAATAAACTGATCTCTGTCGTTAGGTACCATGAAACGAACTGAATGAACGTCCACAAACTCACGGCGTTTCGTAGGTCAGACGGAATGTTTCATTTTATGGTTTCTCACCGCCTTGGTTTATGCCTTGTTCCTGATGGACGCATAAAACAACACGATAACGCCTCCATCTTCCGCTGCGTATAAGTACCCCACGAAATCTTTGCATGGAAAGAATACACAATCATTAAGGCAGACCCACTCGCTGGTTAGCCACACATTTCATTCCCCAACTACGAAATATTGTTCTTTTTGTAAAATCTTTTTATTAAGAGTATATTCTATAAGACATCAGCCAGATTTAATTTTAATCCGTATAGGTTTTTAGCATTATTGCCACTTTAGGCTTACACGACATATATCATGTTACCTATCTACCTATCTACCTGCCCAATTGCAGCTTCCTCCTGTAAGAGCGTAGTCTTTAAAATCAAATGCATTCTGAGTACGAGGTTAGTACAAATCTCACACAGCCTTAAGAGACGCCGTGGGCTGTCAACAATTCTGGTGGGAATTATAAGGGCTCTGTTTATCGGTAGGCAAACTTTACAGCATCTACCGATATAACTACAGGGACAGACTACTAGTAGTTTTACATTAGGTCTGCTTATACTAGGTGCAACAAGTAACTTCTACTACGAGAAAAGGTGAAAGTGAAGGCCCCCCGTAACAGGCCGTGCAGGCACAGATGGGGAGCAGACAGCTCTACTCGTTCTTAAACTCAGCGCCAAATTGGGGTGAGTGACCAACGCCATGGACCGGGCCGCTTTGTCCCTGGAAAGAGCGCCGGCACCCACTGAAAAGGGGGGCTAGGTGGGCCACAGAGTTAGTCTGGACGGGTATGGAGACGAGAAAACCTTAACCCACCGGGGCTGGAACCCGCACCGTGCAGCCCGCAGCGAGCCGCTTTACTGACTATGCTCTCCTGGCCCGCATTTGTAAAAGCACTGCTGGTGTGCAGGTATTTGTGAAGTACGAAGTCCTAACGGCTCTAACTATGCTGATTATTGCTTCCAGGGATGTGATAACCTGCATTCGGGTAGATAAGGACCAGAGTACGCGACGTCTAATCCCAGAAAATGACAATCTCAATTTGTGCGTCTCACTATATAGGCCTAACCTCGTCTAATGAAATCCAAACTCTGTTACGTGTACCTCACGACTGTCACTATCTGAGAACTTTCAGCAAACGTTACCCGGAAGCGCTGGAACACTTCAGCTGGCAAGCTAGAAGCAAGCAAACATACTCGGTGAGCTTATTGCTCCACCACCTTCCCTGCAGCATATTATTTCATTGGCAACCCCTTTCAAGCCACCCCTTGCAGCAGCAGGGTGTCTGGATCTCCCCACAGGATTTAATAAACAGCGGTCCGCGAGATTCATATCCACACACAACGTAAACCAAACTAACCTACGAGACGGGGAGAGCTGAACTGACAAGGCAATAAAGGTTTGTGTTAGACCGCCAGGCGAGGAAATAAGGGGGATGGTGACAGGACTGTTCGTTTACGTCTGTCGAAATAACACGCTAAGTTAATCTTCCGTTATGAAATTTGGAATATTGAAAACAACTTTGTCACCTCTCAAAATGTATAATTTATCGCCTGGGCTTAAAAACGCGGGTAATATGAGGACGGAAGCAAGAACACAATAATTCAAACATAAAATTTGTCCAATCAATGCACTATAGTCTAATGTCTTTACATTACAACGTTTACAATGTCTGTATATTAGTCCTACACGTTTCGATCCAGTAGGATCATCCTCAGGGACTCATTCAAAATTAAAAATTGAAACCTACACAAACAGCATTAACAGTATTGCACATGTTACAAACAGTCGGTTAAACATGATGATCAACTTGCGTTGGACCGCTGTTTTTACTGTGGACTAGGAGCTTAAAGTTTTCGCCAGAAGTTAGAGGCAGAGTAATTGTGATAAGAATAATCTGGATCAACACAAGCATTCCACTGTCACAATGGGGGCAATCACATGAAGTACATTCAAATGTACGTATTTTGAATGCTAAAGGAACGGAACATGGAAATATAACATGACTATAATCCTCCTTGCGCTCAAAAATATGAGAAAGCAGCATAAATTTGACGGTATCAAGAGTAACCCGGTTACTGTGTTTTCGAACAATCTTTTGACTGCACATATAACTGTATACTTATCCATTGTGTTCTTAAGCAGAAGCGTGAAACTCAGATCCAAGGGTGAGTTAACAGAATGCGAGAGAATACTGCAGTCAGAAGAGACATGGTTTGTATCTCAGTAAATGCCGTCAGTGCGATCAAATCCAGGAGGGCTGCGAAAGGAGGAATATATAGCACGCGTGGCAGAGATAATAGGTGCATAAAATGTGTCGCAAAAACTAAGACTTCGGGTTGTACTCGACAGACCTACGCATAAATATGAGTACAATATTTAAACTGATGTTAAATAAATAGGGCATGATAATATGGAATTAAATCCTCTGAATACGGAGGGGTGCTCCTTTTAACACAGGGCTGAGTGACTGTGTAAGTTTCTCACGAAGGACTCCGTTCGTTGGAGCTCGGACGTGCACAGTACTGAAGTCATCTAACAAGCTCTCGCCTACAAAAATTTCTTCCGGAATTTTGAATTACACACTCACACAGGACATTTTGACTTCTGGAACACATCTGTAGTCCTGCCGGATATCTTCCTTCCATTCCTCTAAACGTACGGAGCTACAAACTCCACTTTGAATTAGATACACATATCTGTGATCCAACGCATATAGTGGAATAGGGGTATCAAAATAGGGGGAGTTCCAGTGACGAATATCTATTTATTGTGATATTTCAGTTTTATTAGAAACTGATTAATCGACTGATTACTCGGCTGTATGAGGACACTTTTTAACTGCTTACGTAGTGTTTAGTAATATAATAATACAGTAATATGAATAACGCAGTAACGAATGACACAGTAATATATTTATATGAATTAAGTAATGTTAGTATCTGACGGTATAATGATATACTTACGCAAATTATAGTGCAGCAACGAATGATATATCAATATATTTACATTAATTACGAATGAAAATGTGGATGAAGCGTGTGAGACCTGATTTAAATTTGACAAAACCTCCCCACTGGACCTTAAACGAGACGCTAGAATTCAGTTCAGACCTCCATGTTTCATGCTCCTGCCATGGCGTAACTGAAGTTTCCCCTCTTCCGGGATGTTACGCTGTTTAACATCCCAGAACAGCGAAGCTCTCTATGTTTCATTTTCCAAGAATTACCTCAATAACATTAACCGACCCATTTCTAGGCCCCTCAAGTACAGTTAACCACTGAGGTCTTTCCCACAAACATTTTGTACCAAGTCATTATCCACTAAATGTGTGCTACATACTCCGCCCATCTTATCCTTCAAATAACATCGTAGTCCGTCCGTCTTCTACCGACTTATTCACAGTAGGTGTATAGGGCTTTTATTTTGACTTGATCACACTCAAACACACATCACAGTCGGTAGGACTCCTCTGGACGAGGGATCGGCCCGTCGCAGAGACATCTACCTGACAACGCAAACACTGTACAAGAGATAAACATCCATGCCCCCGGTGGGATTCGAACCCACGATCCCAGCGAGCGCTCGGCCGCAGGCCTACGCCTTAGTCCGCGCGGCCACTGGGACCGGCCCTTCAAATAACTACCCTACCGAAATAAGACAAAAACTCATGCACCGACCGAAGTGCTACTGAAGATTCGGATCTCCTGGGATGTGACCCTCTGTCTTTGGGCGAGTATTTCCCCCCAGTTCGAAGGAGAGTAGTGCCTTTATATCCACGGTCAAGCAGTCCAGGAAGGACAAGAAATGATTTTTACGACTGCAACACATCCCACAATATTTTAATCTACGAACACTCAACAGATAAAGATTCTCACTGTGTAACTGTTTTCCCACCTTCCTCTCACTCTTATGCCCACATACCTCACCCGTTCATGTTTCGCAGGCAATCTGTTTCCCTTTACGGTGACAGGCCGAACTTCAGGCCAGTACAAGAAAATAGGTAGGCTCAAATCCTAATAAAGGCTTGCTGTTGAAGTGGCACTCAGATATGCTCCACCGGCTTGTTTCTACTCAAGAAATAAACATTTTCGGAAGTCTCACATATTTCTGCTGTCAGGTGAAAATACGAAACCAAATTTGATGTGCTTTTGCGTGGAGCTAATCTCTAGCCCAGGACCATAACACTAGTTCTAGCCAGCGTGTATAAACTGCATTAGGTTGAATTACACTAAATCGAGGTTGTATTGGTTTTCCCTGGAAAATGGTTACAAATTAATGTCAAGTGCAAATTACTCAAATTCCAGAACTGCAATTCGAACTCGTATCTGTTTTTATCGTTCCAGTAATTAACCACTATTTTGAATAGTAGCTTGCATGTGGCATTCGGGTGAGGCATTGTTGAAAACTTACAGCTGTCTGAGAAAACAAAACGGCAAAGTTTGCTGAGGCGGACAACTTGACCTGTGTGGAACTATGGTGTTACGATAGTTCGCGGATTACACACACAAAAAAAAACAAATAAACAAGAATGTCTGTAAGCGTACTTACAATGGTACAGTTAATGACATAAGGAATGATTTTGTGGCCTACAAAGACGTTACTAATAAAATTAACGCCCAATACATTCTTGCAAAAGATATTCCTTCTCTTTCCACTGAATATTTGAAAAGAAGCCGGTTCCAGTGATGCTGAATTCGCACCTCCATTCTGATCATGTAATATTACTTTCACGAGAAGGTAAACATCTCAGCGAATTCGGGACGTTGCCGAATAAGATACTGCATAATTCTACTCCATCGGAAGGGGTCTACAAGAACTCTATGTTCGTAAAGCGGTCCCTTATTTCCTGCATGTCTTCTTCCAGGTCACTTGCAAAATTCCTATTTTACCACTTTGAAGAGCTGGGTTTATTGCATGTAACACCAACACACAGGTGTATCTGAGCAACTTCTTTTCCCCTTACCCCTCCCCATAACACTTCCCGAAAGGGGCCTGCAGTTAATGTAAACCCTAAATATCGAACAAAACTAGAGAGAGATAAGAAAAAATTATCTTACCTAAATAGTAAATTTTAACATACGACCAAAAGACAACTTTATTAAAAGCCGAAATCCATTAAACAGAACCGATCGTTTGGAAGGATAGTAAAACTAATGCCAGTTTCCAAAGGCTTATGTGATCGGGAGTCCAAGAATCAAAGATCAAGAATATAACGAACATGACGACTGTAGTTTCGCGTTAATTAATAGTTGATTAGTTCATCAATGGTTAATTAATTAGTAGTTCATAATTAATAGTTAATTAATGATTAATTAATTCGCGTTAGTTAATATCTAAGCTTTAAGCAACAAGGTAACATAGCATTCTGAATGGAACTGTAAAAGTAACTTCCAAAGCATTATCTGCTGTTAGTTGCATCTAGAATACGTATGATTTCAGTTCCTTATTATAGCTCCAGGCCCTTTCAAACATTAAGACTTATACAGAACTTAGCCAAAGCTTTCCCTATCGTTCTCCTAGTTCCCGTAACTTAGTAGCGGTTTTCGTCAACACTTTGTTGGCATTTAGTTCCGAAAGTTTACAAATTCATTCTGATTAACATACTTCTTTTTTCAGAACTCCGTTTGGTAAGCATGCTGGGCAATCTGTTGTGCGCGTTACTTCATTATGTGTGTGCCCCATTTCTTGGTGCGTGTAGGCAGCTCACCCCTGTACTAATTTTCTCTCCTTACATGCTTCCCCTGCTGGCATCAACCCCGAATATCCTGAGCGTCCTTCTTAATTGCTGGGAGCAGGGCTTGACTAAATATTTGTAAGAACCGTAATCAAGGGGAAATATTATTTTCATGCGATGTTTATGGTAGCACCTGCAATGTTGACAGTGTTTACACAGCAATACCACCAGCTGGTCTCTGTGTAGTGGAAAGACTGTAATGAAAATGTGGAAGTTATTTAGAGAGAAAAACGTAGGAGAAACAGATCATTTCCAGCTTCTCAGATTGGTGGCGTGAAATCCGGCAGCCAGTACTGACGGGACAAGAACGACCGACATTTCTGCACGTGCTCTTGAGTTTTTCTGGATAAGACAAAGAATGGTCTTACTGGGGGAGGAGAGCGGTGGGGTTCAAATTCCGACTCCCAGCCCACTGTTATGTTGTGCACTTGGAGGTTATCACGATGGTTCACATTCTTAACGTGGTCTTCTGGTTTACAACACCATGTAATCTGATAGGTGTATATGTACAAACATTTTGAAAGAAAACCCTTCTTCCATCTTCAGAGTAAACGTGGTCTCGTGAATAGAGGCAGCATGTTGTTCCCAATCTTTCGTACCCGTCAGTCTGACTGAATGGTATCTTTCGTTTTCTCTCGCCCCTTACACAAAGTTAGCAGCCTTGGTTTGTATGATGACTTGAGGAGGTTGCCAGCGGCGAAAACTGCCCTGCAGCAGAACGTTCTCTTCGGTTGGTCCGAAGGAGAGAAGGCTTAAGCAAGTTACCCCTTTCAGATAATTCAGTCATCTAACAACGTAAATGTAGAAATCAGTCAAGCCATCAAAAATGTAATGATCTTGTCGGTAGATTAGCAATTAGAGAAATGTTGCAGAATTTAATGTGTCACAGGTCTGATTCCAACCGTCACCACTAATTTTCTAAAGTGTAAAACCACTTTGACACATGTTTGTTTGCACGCGCTTAAAACGTGATTATTAAGAGTCTGGTACGTAGCATTAACAGTTCAGCAGTCTTTTCCATAACACACACATTTTCGCATATTCTGCTATAAAGTAGCATATATAAACTGGATGCTAAAAGCGGATGGTGAGGATCGGGAAGTGAACGGCATACTGAATTAAACATAGATATGAGACTCTGGTGTCTGAAGTGGGGGCAGTTTCATTCGTCTTCAGCTCTCCGTGACACAGTATGTACATGTACTCAGTTTCACAGAGAAAATGAATCCCAGGAGCTAGGTAGGTTGAAATAAGGCAGAGTCGCTACAATTTTTCATTTTCCTGCTTTAAAGCCACACGTTGAAAGATATTTAAATAAACTCCTTTAGTATAACGAAGAGGAAGCAGTAACAATCTGCCGGAAAAAAAACGAATGGGAAAGGGACAACATAGACAAGAAGAAGAAGAAGACGAAGAAGAAGAAGAAGAAGATTAAAGTACCGAAGTTTAGACAAGCAATTATCTGAACAGGAAGACAAAGGAGGACTAAAAGTCCAGCAAGAGTAGGTGCATAGGCAGAGCACAGCATTTGGTTGTTAGTGGTAGGACAATCCGCCATGGTAAGTGATCGAATTCTTCATTTGTTTGCCACAGAAATGAACGACAAACCGACGAATCGACAAACATGACATCACCCCGACAATCAGAACACTGTTTTTCAGAATTAATCAGATACAAATAATACAAATATGTTGTTCAGAAACCAGAGATCTTGGCCTAGATTCTTCCTTAAACCTCACGCACACACAAAATGAGGTGCCCACGCTGTTTCTAACTTTCAGCGCTTCACGATGGAATGCACTACTCAGTATCCTAAAGTGAAGAATGGCAATTCTGTACTGGCAATATGCATGAGAAAATTGGTCGACTGTCTTTCTGTCGAGGGAAATATGGCTGTTCCACATATAAACGGTGAACGTCTGAAAATTATTTTAGCGCGCGTATAACTTCAGGATTAGCTTTCGGAAGAATTCCTGTCATACCCAACATCCCCTTCCCTACCCACTTCGTTACAAAATACATTTCACATTCAAAGTGGTGTACTGCAGTGGAGTGAGATGGTGGTGGTGGTGGTGGTGGGGGGGGGTCTCTGGAGAGCTTTTAGCGGCACAACCCAAATAATTGCAGAGAATTAGCTTGTAGCACTAACACAATGTGAAAGCGAATTATAGGATTCAGTCCAGCTTTATTTACTGTCCGGTGAATGGCATGCACCTCTGCAACTAGCCGTCCTCGCTATGATGAAAGATTGTAATCTGATTATAGGTTGCATGCAGAACTCACTCACACACCCCAGATACATGTTCAATTTGACGCATGCTTTCTACTGATGACCCAGGATGATGGGGGTTTATGTAATTATTCTATTGCTATCACTGATGGAATGAGGAGGGCCAGAAATGTGGGATTGTAGGTAGGGGGTAAAGAGAGAGAGAGAGAGAGAGAGAGAGAGAGAGAGGGCCATCCTCAACAAACAGTTATCAGTAATCAGTATACTGCATTGGTCAACATTCCACAAAGGTCCCAGGCAATCAATCAGAGCTGCAATCTATATAGTTACCTTTGTGTATACATACAAACGTGAATGCTTTGATACGATGTTCAGGCTATGTGCAACATAACATTGAATTTGGTAGCTGGTCAACATGAATAGTTGTTATTTTGTTTGTGTTGTGATGCTGCAACTAAATTATTGTACGCATATACATCTCTCTCCCTCTCTCTCTCTCTCTCTCTATGTCGTCTTTCGCAGAGGTAAAATTGGAAATTTAATATGAATATCGCTTCCCTCTCTCCCAGTTGCGTCAGTTGGTGCTAATACTGCAGGAAGCTGGTGATTAAACATTTGATTACGAGATTAATTAACACGCAATTACGCACGTTTTTTGTAAAGTAGTTGCTTTCATTATCAATATCAACTGTTATATTATCCTATACTGCTTTTTAGATCAAAGCTTTTGGACATATTTGTGGGGAAAACATACTCATTTTCCGCAGATACCTAAAACCAATAAACAAAGGAATGTTACGGCATTTTAGACTACTATTAATTCAAACAAAACAACACAGCTCCTTTGAGTTACAGCGTATTCACTACATCGAATAACATAATGCGGTATCCTACCATTTCTCTTGCCGAATTCAACTTCTCTCGTCACATTCGACGTTCTATAACGGCTCAAGTTGAAAAACATTGTTAAATAATATAATCATGAACAAATATCCGCCCAGCAGCTTTACTACGTTCTTCACAGCTTGTTTGCTTACGGATTCATCATTGTCATCACCGGCAACATCAGCAGGGTCTAAGTCATTCCAGGTTTCATGCAACTTCACAAGTACCGGCCCCACCATCAGTTCCTTGATCGACCTACGTTTGTTCTGCCAGCAGTACCGTCTTCCTACACTGTCGTGGGAATGCGTGTCTCGTTCGGTTATAAAGATACCGGACCGGCTTTTCAGCCACGTTCTACTAATCACAACGGTGCGGCTCAGAATTCTGTAAGAATGTCATTTCTCACAGCACAGGAAGGAGAGCTGCCAGATCGCTCAATGTTTGTTGCTACAAGCCTCTGGCATAAAGCCCCCTTCCGTCTCGAACACGAGATGACCAGTGAGACATGCAACTCCATCTGAATATCTGTTCTCACTGACTAGCATCAACTTTAAACCACTTAACCAGTTCTGAATAACCAGATATGCTGCGTATCAGGGTACAGACTCAACTGACTAAAGAATTCCACGGAGCAGAAACCGCCTTCACACGCTGAGAGTCGCCCAGCTGGTCCATAATTCCTCGTCTTGTATGAAAGCAAATATTAATGAGTTTTATAATTGATTAAAACTAACCTATTAAACACAGTAACATGAAATTGGGACAAACCAACTTATTTTCCTCTCCTACATGTTTTGGCCCTGCAGGCCCATCCTCAGAGAACATAATTAACAGTCTATTATTGGGGCTTACTATACCTACAGAACAGTTATATCCTTAAGTCAGCTGAATTGTTGCATATTATTTTAAAAAATCTTTCCACACATTTTCTCCTTAATGTAAATCCATATATTTACGAGACAAAGCATGAGAGATGAGACATTATTAACATTATCAGAAATATTCTGGCCTACAAAACGTTATGTGACCCTTAATACACCCAGCACCGACATGTTTGTTGAAGTATAAAATACAGTAGTTCAAAATGTATTAAAAATGTTCAAATTTGTTTGGCGTGCTGTCCGTTGTATTAACGATTATACACATTTTTGTGCATATTTCCGATAGTTGTATTCACACAGGTAGAAAATATATGGCCAATAAGCATCTGTTAAATAGTAAAAAGTCAGCTGACTGAGGGATATAAGTGCTTCATAACTTGAGTAATTTCCACTAATATTAATTCTTCTCCCTGTAGATGGCTCTGCAGAGTCAAAACATGCAAGAAAATGGAATAAATGTGTTTGTCTCAATTGTGTTATTGTGTCTACTGTGATAGTTGTTAAGTGTATTGTACTCTCTGGAAGTACAAGTGCAACAGTACAAGACTCAAAACCGTATTCACAAAACACAGCCACTACATCCTATAGTGAGCCAGCTGAAACAAGCCCACGATATCATGTTCTATTTGAGGCCCAGTTTAATAATATGTTACATTCTACGCGCCAGTATCCCATTCAGCCTCTTTATGTATACATTTATAATCTCGCCCATTCATGCTGTATGTCCAAACCATTCCATCTTCCTTTACTTCTTTACCCTATAATACGTGGTGAGCCGTTCACTTTAGGAAGCTTCTCATTACGGAATTTTTAATGTATCCAGTATACACGTGAGGTGAACGTGCTGTGAAGCTGACGGAACACCCCCACTGTTTGAGCTGTTATGCGTACGTTTTCCTTTTCTGTGGCGCGACAGCCCAACTGGGGCCTAGGCCGCCTCGCGTACATGTTACTTGTTCGCGCCTAGCCTTACCAAGTGCACATTCTCCAGCGCTGCTCCGACACTGTACTAATTACGGAAATATTTTATAGTTTTTACCTTATTATATACGTATAAAAACAACGATGTCGAAATTTTGATTGAAATGCATACGCGTTCTTATTATTTTCATAAATAACTACATTTATAGCATTTGCTCAATAGGATGAATATATTAGGCTTATTATTTACAACTGCTTCCTAAATGCATTTCTAATTTCGTTTGAGTGCAGGAAATTCAATGCGACACTTAAACGCGTACCGTAAAACCTTGAAAATGCCAACAGTGGTTTAGGACATCAACCGCAAGCTAAGTATTAGTAAGTGCTGTTTTGAGGATGCAGTGCTTGTGCGATGTGAGAGTGTGTCGTTAGTTGTGCAGTCCCCGAAGTTTCCAAGGATCGTGGTTCCTTCATGTTCACGGCCCAGTAGCCTTGGACTTTTTGAAGACACAGCGCCACATCCCAGATGACATGAAACCTAGCAACACCCCTGGAAGAACCTCAAATATTTAACATTACTTTAATTCATTTTGGCGTAGCTATAGTAATAATCTTCAGCCACAGGAACTTTCCGCGAAGGTCTCCGACCTGCACTCACTCTGAATAGTTCCAGCCAGACCTGGAGTAAAACCAGTTCTCATACTTGCCTTACCCAAATTCGGTCTAGTCTTGCGAACTACTGCAGTGATAGGTAACATGCAGCTATACGTACCAATAATTGTGCCACACCCGGTATTTAGAGGCACGATTTATTTTTTCCACATAATTGATAAAAGAAATTTATGTGGCTATGATTAGATGTCCTCTTCGTATACAGACATACTGCAGTGGATTAGGTGTTGGAGAGCCAGAGAAAAATAAAGGCGAGTTTCTATAGAGGAGATTTTTAGAGGCATCGTTACAGAACACTGAGGGAGTATCCTCTTGTTCTTCCTGACTCCTCTTTATCTTTGTAGTTAGTCTTCTCGCTTCATTATGAGCTTCCTTTCACTTTTTGTAGCATCAAGATGGACTACTCTTTGTGAAGAAATATTGTCGATTTGTGGCTGGGGGTGCAGTTCCACGATTTTCTGTCGCCAGCAAATAAGGCTATTCCTTTAATCCTCACGCCTAGGAGAACTGTTTTCATTGTATTCAATCCGTATTCCCAGCTATAATAAAGGAATTTGTCAAAAGAAGGATTTAAGAGAGCTTAACTTTATCCTATATAAGGAAGGAGATATTTGACGTACAACAAACCAACATGCAATTCAGTGACGGAACAATTGACAGGATTTTGCCTGCAATGACCAGTTACTTTCCAGACCGCGGTAGGTACATTAAGTTCTGAGTGACAAGGGCGACATTTATTAAGGAAAAAATTAATGCTGAATGAAACACACAGTATTAAATACATATAAAGTTTTTTAGCCCTACGTGTCTGTTGGTACGTCTTATTATTTATTATTTTTGTTGATTAATTTATCAACGCATTTTGCATAATTACGCTAATTTTGTTCTGTATAACCTCGAAGGTTCTATCCTTCGCCACCTTTATAATTTATATATATATATACAGACACGGTAACCACTTTATTTACCTTAAAACTTTCAAAACACAGAACTACAGCAAACAACGCATTACTTCTCAAGATGTGTTACCATACAGCATGTCAGAGCCCCAAAGAAAGGGACACTACTGTCGCTGCCGGCTTATACGTTCGTCCATCCGCCATGATTTTATTAGAACGTGTTCAGGAAATTAGAAAGCACAGTATTAGAGAGGCGTCTCATGGTATAATGTTTATACCAAATTTGCGAGTATCGGCGCAATAGTTCGAAAGTTACTGATGATCTCAAACGCCCACATAATTTAGTTTTAGGAAGAAGAGTGGGCTAACTAGGGAAGTAGCAGTCATGGCCTTAGATGGGGCAGAATTTAAAGTTAAAAATAAATACGAATGAGTTGTAAAGGTTTAACAACATTTTAATAACTAAAAATGTCCTTGAACGTCAAGTTATACGGGATGATGATCATGTTTGGTGACTTTCAAAGTACGGAGGTACCAGCAGTGGCCTACTTGAAGCTACTACGGCATTTCCCGGGACTGATGAAAACTCGAAGGCTGTGAGTGTGGTCAGCTGCCATCCCAGCGGCGATTCGAAAGAGGTACCTCCAGAAAATACAGCAGAAGATTTATGGCATGGGCCAACTTGCTGCGTGGAAGTACACCGTACGACATATACGTAGGGAGGTTTGACACTCAGACACGAATAATAAAATTCCACAGCCCTCTGAAATACGGTGCTTGCTTATTGTGTTGTTTTTCGAAGTGTCGTAATTCTGCAACAGCACAGCCGAGCATGAAGTAAATACGAAACTTGTGTTACCATGGTGCACTGCATTCTAAATATCCCGTTGATTTCCCCGACGGTTCTGGCGTTAACTACTGCGTATGAGCGCCTATTAGTGTATAAGCTCTGCCTTTTCGTTAACTGCTGTTGTTTTGCTTACATTTATAGATGACATAACGGTCATTTCTGAAACGAATTCGTACCTGTCACACTCACGGTGTACATATGCAGAGTTTAATGCAGGCAGCGGTGTGAGTCAATTTAGTAAGAGGCTATGATAGGTCCGGTTTTTGAAATCCCCATAGAATCTGGAAATTAATGAACACGTGAAGTTCGTGGGAACGCGAACTGCCGGTGTAATTGCAGTGCGTCAATCCCTGCACAACTTGAGAACCGAACATGGACCGAGGCTTGTCTCCTGTCCGTCAGAGGTCAACTCTCCGGATTTCAGAAGACGACTGCCTGAGGCGAAGAGGAAGGGGCGGGCATGAACACAGGTCAGCACTTATAAACCATACAGCTTTCCGCATTAAATGAAACTAAAAGCCTACTCGTGTAGCTCTTTATGGTTTTGTCTCTATCAACGTTTTTCCTCTTTCCGGCCTCTCTTGTCTCTACTGCTTCCTTTCTTTTTATTTCTTATTCGTGTTCCAGTTTGATATAATTTGCGGAAAGGCTGGCGCAATTTCTGCAGGTGGCATTACTCGTACAAATAACCAAGCCAGAAATGTCAGGTCACTCTTCTGTAGATCCGCTAAAGAATTATCGACGAAGTTTGTCAACAGAACTTGCCTGTTCTTCTTTACGTAAAACATACATTTTCAGCAGCCTTGAAAAAGCATAAATAAAAATAACCTAGCGAGAAATAGTTGTTTACCCACTCAGCGAAAAAGATTTTATTGTATTATTGCTATTTATAGCTTCCAAGGTACGACGTAGTTAGAAAAACTAGTCATTAGTAAGTATTATGTAATGTGTTTTTCCAAAACAAGAGAATGGGGCACATCAGATTGTGATGTATGTTGATAGAGTTAATTTATTGACAACAACTGAAATAACATACAAATCAGAGGAGCTCCACCAGACTCTCAATGTACGAAAGTTTGTTGTACATAAAAATATCGTGGTTTTTAATAAGAAGTTCTTCATTTTTGTTAAAAATATAATTTCATATTTAATAATACGCCGATCCCAGTGGTCGCGCGGTTATTTTACGAAGACAGCACGAAGGCTCGGTGTGCAGGAATGCCGTAGCAAGGCTGTATGCACGGATACTACAGCCAAGGTCGGTGTGCATAATACTGTAGTGAGGCTGTATGCACGGATACTACCGCCAGGCTTGGTGTGCACAGTACCGTAGTGAGGCTGTATGCACGGACAGCATAGCATGGCTCTGTGTGCATAATACCGTAACGAGGCTCTGCACACTGATACCGTATGAGGCAAGGTAGTAGTGGGGTCCCACTTTATTCCTAAGTCACATCCGTACGAAAACCTGTCTACCGCATCCAACTTCATAAACTGTTGAACTGCTCATATATCAGCATCAATGGGCCAGTAAATCATAATGATGAAGTGCGCTGCACAAGATCAGATAGTAGAACCCTGTGCGTGTGTGTGTGTTTCCTGTGCACTCACGTGTACACCCACTTATTTTATCTCGCTTATTCAGCAAAATGTATACATGATAACAAACAATTTTGTAAGTCAGGGGCACACATTACTACCAATGCGTTTGGTTGCCCTTCCTGCTGCAAAAGAACACCATATGGTGATATGACTGTCGGAGTAGATAAAAATATGGAAATTAATAATTTATGGTTCACCAGAAGATATCCATTCAGCATTGTTTTCAAAACGTTTTCTTAGAATGATTATCATACCTTCCTTTCGTGTCCTGGTGACAGGTACTAAATTGTAGCCTTTAGTTGATACCTGAACTGGAACCCATGTCTGTCGGAGCAGGTTTTCCAAAGACTAAGAAGCAGAAGCTAATGGATCGGTTCTACAGAGTGTTCTTAAATTACCTTTCCAAAGACGAAAGTTAATATTTAGCTGAAATCATACAAGCTTACAGTATTTAACGTTCTTCACGTAAAATGTCTTTCTTTTCCGCGGGAAATGTTTGGAACTCTGTTGTGACGACGACGACGATGATGATGATGATGAAGACGACGACGACGATGATGATGTGAAGGTCCGGACAAATGCCAAGGCTAAACTTTACATGATGTTTATTGCGATAGTTAAGTCAATCGTGTGCGTACCGCGGTCTAGGGACACTATTGTTATTTAGAAATGATTGCGAACAATGCCGCCACCCTAGATACTGACACACCAAACGTCCTGAAATGTATATGTACATAAAAATATGAATACCGTCTAGATTTCCTGGACGTGTACAAACATGAGACTTCATTAAAGATTAATAATGTGCACCAAATTTCTTGTGTTTAGTGCCTCATCTCTTCCAGTCCGTCGAAAAGCAAAATCAATTCGTGTCAGTCCCACCATCGTGCTACAGCCATCCAAACTGCGTGAACGCGAGTTCAGCTTTACATTAGGTACGCAGTGTAAGAGACGGACATGGACATAAACAGAATTCACTCGCTCACTTTGTCTAAACACCCAACATCAAATGTAACTTAAATTCGTTAAGTGGTTAAGTACGTCGGAAGGTGAAACCTGCAGACAACCATACTGCCGCCTTCAGTAACTTTCACACAAACCTTATGAAACCTGTGTTCACTGGATGTTAGTAAGGGCAAACCTAACGTGACGCATCACACAGTTAACAGCAGGTGCACATGCACCGGCTGTAATTTACCTGAACTGCACTTTTGTCACCGAGAACGTGAGCACAAAGATACATTAAGATATAACTGAACTCATAACGCTCAGATGCATTAATAAAGTCCGCCCTCTCTAGATTTCCTTAAATTGATCACACATACCGTCCACTACTTGAACCGCTGTTATGTTCCTTAGAAAAAAGTTGTTGGGCCGAATATTTGTAAATACAAGACGTTTCACAATAGCACATGCAACTCGCCTAATACGCACCTACGCCATTCTAGTCCGTTCGAGATCACAATACTACGCCTTTGCCTGTCCGGGAACAAAACGGGGCATTGTCCAAGAAAATGTGCCGCGGGGGACACCAGCACCTACCGCACAAAAAGTAACAATTAATTAGGCTATGGGAAGCTTTATAATATCTGTTAGTATTATTATGAAATGCCGAGCCCGGCGGCCGCTCGCTTGCTGGGATTGTGGGTTCGAATCCCGCCGAGGGCATGGATGTCTTTCTTTTGTGAGTGTTGCGTGTTGTCAGATAGAGGTCTCTGCGACGGGCCGATCACTCGTCCAGAGGAGTTCTCTTGAATGTGATGTGTCTGAGTGTGATCTCGAAACCTCAACAATGAGGAGGCTTAGGCCTACTATGGCCGTGAAGCCATGAAAAACAAATTGTTATGAAATGAGGAATATGGGACCGGGTACGAAACATTGCGAGGATGCGGAGTGAGGGGAAACACCAACCGCGAACTAGTCTGACGGCCTGAAGAGACAAGACTAACCGAAATACGAAACGTTAGATAGGAAGGTAATATTAAGATTAATCTTGAAGGAACAGGGCGAGAACTTACACATTGAATAGATCAGATTGGCGCAGGATAAAGTGTAATGGTGGGCGTAAGTATAGAGACAACGAAAATTAATGAACTTTTGAAATCAGTAAAATCAGAAAATTTCTTTACCAGCAGTGTACCTGTTAATGCGGCGGGATAGCACAGTCGGTATAGAGACTCGTTCGGGCTGAACGGTCCAGGGATCGAATCCGGGTGGGGGCGAGACTTTCTGCACCCGTCCAGACCGGCCCTGGGGCCCAACCAGCCTCCTGTACAATGAGTACCGGGTTTTTCCCGGCGGTAAAGCGGCCTGCGCGTGGGGCTAGCCAACCCAACCCCTTCTAGCGCCGAGGCTAACGAAAGGGTACAGTTATACCTCTACTCCCCCTTGGGTCTTAGGCCAGTACAGGAAACCCTGTACCTTTTACTGTTCCTGTTAACCCTTCAAGGACGACTTTACATCATAGGGTTATTGTACCTTACTGAAGCGTAGGAGAATGATCAAGACGAAAATTGCATGATCAAATTAAGCATAATGAAAAGGGCAAAAAACTGTAATTGCGTATCTGGTAAATGCCGCAATGCCACACTCACAGCTGTGCGTCCGAAATGCTAAAGTGGAACCGAAAACAAATACTGAACCTTAATCTATGTCACTGCCTGTACGAAGGCGTGATGTTCTATAAATTACTAAGTAGGCCTATATGATACAATGTGCCTCGTTTTGCAGGTGCGTCCCACTGCCAGAAATTTGTTCTTTGTTTTGTTGACTTTGCCGAATACAAGCATGTCGAAATCGAATGTAGGTTCCCTTGCAGCCAGTCTTGTCACGGAATTGAGTGGCTCGCTGCCTTCCCAGCTATCCAAACTATGCACATAATACTGCAGCAGCAGCAGCAGCTGCAGCGGACGTTTCTACACCTCAGATTTTAACGCTCGCCATCAGACACCACCTTCAGCCAGTTCCATCTCAATTCGCTGGTCCCAAAGCTCTTTGCCTTGGAAGCAGCCGCTTCCAAAGAAGCATTCTACGATAATTCTGCGTGTATTTTCAGCTTCACACGCACAAGTCACAGTAACCTCCCACGTTTCACAATCTTCTAATTTTCTTGTACAATCTTAAGTTACTCGTAACAACAAACTATCTACAGTTCATCTTGAGAAGCTATTTTTTGCTTATCTAGTCAATGAATTCCGCTTTTTATGGAATTTCAAGGTTTGTTGCCGTGTTCACAAAAGCCGATCACTGGTATGCCACAATCTCGCATTCTGTTTCCTTAACATCCACTTTAATGTTATCCTCCCCTCTATGAATAAATCCCCAAGGGGTACATTCTGCTCCGATATTCCGAGGAAAATCATATGAGAAGTTCTCAGTTCCCATGCGCGCTACGTGTTTTTCCATCTTATCCTACCGATTCTGATCACAAAACGCCCCGACACTGCAAAGAATTTTAAATTGGACATATGTTTATTTAAATATCAGTGAGTTATAATTGGAAGAATCTGGACATCCACCTTATTTAACCGCAAATTATAACTCACGTTCATCTCATGTAGCTGATATTCTACTTTGTTTTAGAGGCTTTTAGACTCGGGCTTTAGTTTCAGCTCTAAAATTTCTCTCCCTTTAACGAATGATCCTGCAAATTGTGCACAACTCTTTTTACTGTTGAATGCTACGTGTTAATAAAGAGCTTCTACTGAACTGAAGCATTGATCTCAGGTAAACATTCCCACTCAAGTTCTGAAACTGTAATTCACTCCGTGTTATCCATTTCGGTGCTCCTCATTGACACTGAGGCTATGAATGCTTTTATATATCCATTCCATCCACCCGATGGGCGAGTAATTATAGCAAAAGAGGACCTACTCGCGAGATGAAAAGAGTGTGAATTGCCCATCTATATGCACCATCAGAAGACAGAGAGAGAGCAGACAGACCGACGAACACAACTCGTAATAAAGTACGTCACGCCCGTTGGGATTGCAGAAAGGAATGTAGCTGCTTGCTGGAATGGAGCCATTCACTGCGGAGGTATCCATGTAAATTGCAGATGCGCTAAGCGGCACAGAATTTGTTGCTGCACATGTCATACTGCTGGTCTTAATGTGAGCAGCAAAATAAAATAGTTCTTCAGTAATTTAATTTAAACTGTGTTTATATATTACATACAAGGCAGAATATTTGTCTCGTATGGAATGTTATGCCACGGATCATTTTATTCACAAACATCAGTATCTGAAGCTGGAAGCAAGGAGTGCGAAAAGAAAAACATAAAACTGTGGAACAGCCGTGCACATGAAATTTAGCATCATGCAGTGTGTATAGTGAGTGAGATTTCGGTAACTTTTTGAAAAACTACAGTACCTCTGCTTACCTACCACTTACCGTTTCACTGTTCTTCCACCACCCAGTAACGGAAGAAACTTCATTGCACTGAATTCATCATATCGTCAAGACGTATGGGCTGTAGGTGAAGGTGAGTGTTCTGATGCATCCCCCTACTGCTCTGACCGAAGGAAAAGACTGCGGCAAACACTGGACGGGGTCAATCAGCACGTACCATGGACAGCATTGGCGCAACGACGAAGAGAAAAGGCCTGCCCGTTCCGGGAATCGAACTAAAGTTGTCCAACTCGTAAGCTAGTCACTAGACTGACTGCTTCACTACTTGGTACTACAGATATAGAATAACCGCAGCAACCGATGTAGGGTCATCACATCGTATTAGTCCCCACACTTACTTCGTGACTTCCACGCAACATCTTTCGTCCAATGAACCAGGGTAACTTTTAATATAAACGTGTAACATTATAAGCCGCTCTATTTTTGTGGCTACAGTAGGCTGAAGGCAGGCGTGTATCTTCATTACGTAATAAAACTAAATTTTACAACAAGACTTGGGAGGAAAAAACCCCGTTCCATTACCGACTGACACCAAGGAGAACATTCATCTTCACCGAGCTGACCGATCGGATTTCAGCAACATTAGAAATTCCCTAGCTTTTATAGAAACTGAAGGTCCAGCCAGCCACTGACCCTACCCTGACCTGGATGAATGTAGCCCATATTGTCAGATCCCTTTTCTGGAAATAATGCTCTGTTAACTTTCCTCACCTACATATAGGTCTCCCAAGCAGCCGCCTCCTTTCGCGTTGCAGATCACCTTAATGAAACGCACTGTAGCAAAGATACAGTGAACGAAATCATTGCGCAAAATGGAGGGAAATGAGTGGAAGTTTTCACTACCCTAATGCGTACTACAGCGCACGTTTTCCAGGTGCGTTCTCTACGATATTAAAGCCAAACACAATGACCTAGATGTTCTTTTATTGCAAATACAAGTCACCAATGTGGAATTAGACTATCGTATTCACAATTTCATTACTTTCAGGAAGAAAAAAGACAAAATCTAAATTCGGTACAGTTCCCTAATCACAACTACAACAAGTGGAAAGCAGGGGGCCTCGTTCTACAGTGCAGAGTTCATTATAGCACCAAAATGTTCAAAATTCATGAAATGTTAACGAATTAATTCCAACGAATATCATCCTCTGATGGAAATTTTTCGTTATTTATAACTACGAGCTTACCAATTACATGCACACTAATTTCAAATAATTTACACAGACACTCAAAAGTTCTCCAGAATTACATCAGGAATTACCATAACGTTCCAAACATTTCAAGTGTCAGTACCAAATCAAACACAGCAACAGTCACTGCAACTTCGTGAATTTCATAAGGAGTCACAGCCACTTGACCTCACAGCGACCTGTCGTTTGCGACGTTTTATTTGGTAATGTACAACGTTTTTCCTGAAAATGACCAAACCTTCCTGATGAAGTAACTGATTGTGCTGCATATTTTGAACCGAAGCACACACAAAACACTGTAATGATTTTTTACAATAGATTAAATAGGAAGGGATTTGCTCCAAAATTCTGTTGACCTCTGAGAGGTTTCGTCCTAGCCCAAGTTACAGAGTTTTCCTATTTTATTTTTTTAATCTCATAACTGAAGATCTGATTTCAGGGGAAAAATTATGACATAGTCAAAAAATTAAAATTTAAACAGATAAATCGCTTAATTTCAAAAAGCTACAAGTACGCGCCCTGTTGCTAGACGCAAAGGGGCAGACAACCCGTTCATATAGGCTAAATATCCTACGTTTTCACAAATAGAGCCTATACGCACACATTAATAAGCCAGCTTCAAACTGTTATGTCTTTAGATATTTATTTCTTGACTGACTGTCCAAGTAAAACAGGATGAGATGGGCGATGCATGTAGCACGCATGGACAGACTGGTACTATTTAATAAGCTCCTACTAAAACTTCAGTTCCACACTTCATGTTAAAAACATGATTTTAAAATAATCTAAATTGCATCAGGAAACACTATGCAGTAACGAGTAATCACGATTGCCTGCGTGATTTACAAATTTACTTTACAAATTACAAGGGTGGACATAACCACGCTTGACCGGAACCTGGACGTTCCGCCCATGGAAATGAAGCTGGCTTCATCAATTTAGAACTACTGCTACAAATGCAGTTCCATGTGTTATAATTTAAAACATTCTTTGAAAGCTGAAAAATCATTTTTAAATCGATAAAGGCAAGGCGGAAATGAAGAGCACTATTCACTCAACAGTTAATTAGGGCTGTGCTACAAAGCCTGTTTTACAAGGAAATTGAAAATGATGCATGTCATTCGCACAGTTGGTTATAACTAACTT
This sequence comes from Coptotermes formosanus, assembly GCA_013340265.1. Classification (NCBI taxonomy): domain Eukaryota; kingdom Metazoa; phylum Arthropoda; class Insecta; order Blattodea; family Rhinotermitidae; genus Coptotermes; species Coptotermes formosanus. Next base: position 532,143 of record BLKM01003458.1, on the reverse strand, counting down.
CAGTAACCCCAGACGACAGATGTTCAGTGCTTCGCCTAACATTTAACAGTATCTAAGGCTGGGTTTACCTACGCCATTAATGATCCAAGGATGCAACTTCATAAAGCAGGCTCCTACAGAAACTAATAGTTTTTCGCCTACGTAAAAAAATTCCTGCCTTTTTACGAGACAAAAAATTAACTTCTATGTTCACAACATCCAGCCACTAGTCCCGGCAGTGAAGCGTCTTCAGGACGGCGTGCTTGCACACTTCATTGTCCCTAACATGACACAGCGTCACTGGGTTCTTGAATATCGTAAGATACCCTTTTTCCTTCAGCAGGTCGGCAACCGATTACGCAGCGAGCGCCGCTTCATATCCCAAAAGAATGCAGTCCTCGAATCCAGGATACATCTTCACAGCATACTTCTGTAAGTTTTATTTAATACTGACAGAACATCTATGCCTATTTCTTATACGTTGCTCACCGGGTCAAGTTTCTGACACAAGTTTCTGTATATTTCCTACTTGTCCCATACGTGACTTCCTGTCCCATTATGTAGGGACTCGGCTTGTCAATTTCGATAGCGCTGTAACGCAGCATACCCGCATATTCCTGGTACAAGCCTTAATCGGAATGCAGTGTGGCTTTTGCGTACAACACATACGCAGACACATGAGTATTACCATTAGTGCCAGTTAAGAGTACTGGCCTGCTTTTCTTAGAATTTCCACGTACGAACAAACTTTTGAGCCAGCTGCAACTAATAAGATAAAGTTGACATCATAAACCTTCAGCCATGATTTCCGCGAAATAATTAATACCCTTATGAAACGAGTATTTATGTTCTCCACATCACTTTCCAACGGGATATACAATACCGTTACATTCAGGGTGACTGCTGACATCATCGATCAAAACGACAAACCTTTACAGAAGAGCGGACCGGAAAAACAAGCGACGGCGGAATGAATCGTCGAGTTCACTGCTACCTGCAGCAAGCTGCTCGACTGCGGCAGTGTACGCGGAATTTGTTCTAAAACACGTATCGGTCCTGTTCTTTTCACTAAACTAATGGAAAAACAAATCCCATTTCGGTTATCATAATAAATCTCAATCCTTTCAGACGCACAACACATTTCGCAATGTCAAAGCGAAGGCGTGTTGCATACGTGTGACACAGTAAAAACAAACGCAACTACCCTGAAACTAATGTGACACATAACTATGGAAACAGATACAAAAATGTTAATTCCTGCGTGATACGGATCTGGAGTAAAGATGCTGAAAAGAAGAAATATGATTCTACTTTACGTTTTGCCGTGGATGAGGATGAACACATCAAGCAGAATGACATTGTCGGGGTATGGTGTCTACATGGGAACGACGAAGAAAGACTACAGAGTTTTGGACCAAAAATCTGAAGGAAGGAGATCAAATGGGAGACTTATAAGACATGCTTTTGAAGTAAATCTTAAGAAAATAATTTGTGATGCTATGGAATGGATTGATCTCGTCCACTATAGGATCCAGTGGCAGACTATTATGAAGGTAGTAACAGAAATTCGGATTGAATGTAAGTTAACAGATTTACTAACATGACAAGCGACTGTCAGTTTCTCAAAGAAGCCTCTTCTCCATGGAATTACCTAGTCGTATTCGACTCAGCGCGGCATAAGCAGTACGGCTAGTTTGAAAAAGCATGGTTAATTATATACTATTATTTTTTATTCTTGCGTTACTAAATGGTGGTTTCTACGAAATTTTTCAGATTGTAAAGTGAAGACTAATAGGATGATAACTAACTAATACATTGCAAAATACGTAGAAGGAAGCGATCGCTGAGTAATTTACGACACTAGCTTGGCACTTGGCTAAAGTGACTGAGGAAACCCACGAATCCTTGAGGCAAGATAACCGGTCTCCAGACCGAGCCAAAATACTAATCACTGTAAAATTTGTTTAAAAGAAGAGGCAATACACGCGTACAAACTGACCCCGGAATTGTTATCATCTTTTGGCCTGCGTTTACCGAATCAGCTGGAGCTACGAGTGTACGGGAAGATCTACAGAATCACATGTCAGCAGTAGGACAGGTGACGATCAGGAAGCGTAGCTGCAGCGCTCAGCTTTCCTACCCGGTCTTGTTTCGCCATATATGTGGAAGCACCGGTCGTCTTCAAATGCTGCTGCCCTTCTTCATACAAGTCCCCTGCGGTCGGACGCTATGTATGTACATGTGTGAGAATTGTTACATCTGTCGGCCCTAATAACCACATCATCAGCGAACGGTCATTACGGTGCTCACTGCAGCCTCCCTTCTTAAATGCCGTTTCCGTCACCGTCGAATGAGACAAATTACAATGTTTATAACTTCGAGTGCAATTGAGCCAGTCTCGTTTTCAGACCCTCCACGACGGATCGAATCTCTAAGACATAACAATGTCCCCGCATCGAACGTTTTTACTTTTCTCGCGTGTTTTTAAATTTTTATCTGTTACCATGCCATTTAGAAAGTAACAGCAATATTATTATTTCTGGTCATTTAGGGCGTTGCGCCCTATTAGAGGTAACTGTATTTTGTAATTTTCAGTAAGTCTATGCCCTGATCACTGACGTTTATTAGACAAAACGGGACCAATGAAACTGTAAACGCTGCCTGTTTTAAATGAACACTGTGAAGGAGGTAAAACAAAAACAGTCGAGAAAATTTCCAGTGCGCAGTGTCATAAGAATTTTATTTTCACTTCATTGTGTGTGATTACATGGGTCATACAGGGCTGCTGAAATTGTTTGGCACATTTGAGAAAATTACAACAACCTTAGCCAGGATAACTGAAAGCATGACCAAAACTTCCCGAATAAAAATACGGAGCATTAATCACAATTCCGTGACGGTCAGTCTCCCTGTCTGCGTATTTCATTTCTGAAGTTATTCACGGAATTTCGAATAAAACGTCATATTGTGAGACACGGAAAACGTAAGCCTACGTATAACTGGTGAAGATATTGGTTGTCTTGCTTCAAACGACCTGTAGCATTTGCATACCTCGAACTGCGTCACGTTGCGTCACATGACGAACGGCACAGAACTAAGAGTGATATATTCTGAGTTGTAAAGTGCCCCGTAGGAAGGCACTGAGACGTACATTCGATTTGCGTGGATTACTGTTTCATAATGCTCTTACAAGGCCTGAGAAAATCAATAGAGACCAAATGTGGGTGGCGTTAACTTGTCCTTGACACACATGCTATCAGCGGAACACAGAATCACAGACTCACAAAAGGGAATATTTTACACAGCAATGAAAACCTGGAACCTGATTGACTTCTTTACAGTAATTAATGTAACTTCAGATATGCTTACAGAAAATATATAAGCTTCAGCAGCAAAGTCGGCATAGAAAATATCGCAATGACAAACCAAACGAATGCCATATGACACACAAAAAAGGCAATCCTTTATGCACAAAAGAATATGGTATGTTGGGTGACTCAGGAGAACTTCTGGACAGAAAAGAGGCGGAAAGGGGGGAGAAAGTGTGGAGAAGAGCTTAAATATTTGGGCTTTTATTGTTATCGTGACTAAATCAAGACAGTGAGAAGGATGTGAAAAAAGCACACGAATACTAAGCCCCGTTCGGAAAACTTCATAGCAATACACCCCTTGCGAGTGTGTGTCGTCGTAGATACTGAAAGGGCATCCGAGACGCACCAAAGACGTGACGTGAAATGTGCTGCCTTTGGATGGAGTGAAGTGGCGGGATTTTATGACGGCGGTGATGAATGTCCTAACTACAACAATCTTGATACGCTGCACAAGTGTGGTCCGTTGAAGGGAGACACGGCAGCCTATACTGAAGTTACCAACGCGCTTTTAATAAGCACGCTACCTTAAGCTTAAGCCACTCAGAAGGCATCGAATTGGCGGATAACGCAGCTAGGGCTTTTATTGGCTCCCCCTAGTCTCTCCAAGCGAAAAGGACTGGGCGTACTGCCCCAAAACAAATTTTACGCCAACGCAGCTCTAAAAGCTAAGCTACTAGAAGGCCTAGATGAAGAATGCCCACGCCTCGGGCACCAGGTCGCCCCGACGACTAAATTTTGTACGGAGGCGCCAAATGCCTGTGAGTCCCCAGTATGGAACTTACAATATGTCACCCTTCTGGTGACTAAAATTTTGAGGTGGTTTCTAGACTTTGGAAAATTTGTGCACCCCTGGTAGATATTATATATGAGTCTGCATAAAATAAAGGTGTATAATACATCATAGCTGATGCAAAACACATCTGCCTGTGTGTCTGTTGTGTATTTTACAACGGGCAAATGCCCACTAACGTGACACACGTTTAAGCCTGCTGCGCCTCCCCAAGATTATACCACTCCGTAACTCAATAGAAAAGCCATGTAACGTTCCAGTAATATAAAGAAGGAAATGCAGAATTTACAAAACAAAACAAATTCAGTCCCAACAGTTCCAATTCATGAAAAGCTTTGTCTTCATGCATGTTAATGTTTTTACCGTATTGGCAGTTTTGTCTTCATGCATGTTAATGTTTTTACCGTATTGGCAGTTTTGTCTTCATGCATGTTAATGTCTTGCCAGTGTCTCAGTTGCTCCCTTCTGTCTCTTCACTCTTCAGGTTCCCAGCTCTTTGACATCTTCTGTCACCAGTCTCCATTCTACCTGCATAGCCCATCAATGTCTTCATATATGTGTTAACGTCTTCACACAAATTACAGAACTCTATCTTCTCATACATTTTACCGATTCATTTCCTATTAAGTAAAAAATATGACTACTCAAAATGAATATTACATTCAGCGCAAGGGAGACAGCTGTTCGTCACCACGTCGCAGCGCTGCGCACAGCTGTTCGTCACCACGTCGCAGCGCTGCGCACAGCTGTTCGTCACCACGTCGCAGCGCTGCACACAGCTGTGTTCATGCCTGGCTCTTCTCAGCCATGCAAAATTGTTTCATTATTTCAACAAATCGTGAGCTAGGGTAGCTCAGTCACTAAGGTGACTGGCTACTGGCTCGAATAACGTCAGGGACAGGGCTTTCATCCTTGTTGCCCTGTGTTCAAGATGGTTCTGGGGCCCTCCAAACCTCCACACGATGAACAATAAGAGTTTTATCCCCTGGGATAAATCGGTTGGAGCATTAAGCTTGTTCCTTACTTCTTTATACAGTTAAGGTCCGGAATGTGTAGACACTTACCTTACAAACCCCTTGTTGGCAGTATATTCAGGCTCAGGGGCAGTGGTTAAAATGAGCGTTTTTCGGATATTCTTGAACGTCTTCCTGGATATTCTTATCAAAGACGCTGACGTTTCATTAGTTTTCTCATAATTCCCAGAGACACACTGCACAGCAATTTGATTCCGACCTCCCTCATTACCCGCATTCCCCATACAGGTTATATTTCCCCACCCCACGAGTCCCTAGGGAACTCCCCTTGCTGCAAGTACATCGAAGTCGAGATTTCCAGCTCTTTTTTGTTTCACTTCCTCCTCTCTCCTCCTTCCCCACTAATAAAAGACTCTGTCTTACTACGCTCCTGCCCCCAGGTCTCCAAGGTCCTTGTGAGGCCTTGGCCGCTGGAGCTTGACGCGAAGAAGACGCCCCGGTCACTCTGGTAACTTTGTGAATTATTTAGCACTGCACTCTACCAAGACGCGCTGCACGGAATGACTATTACTACTGCTGGAACCAGGGACAGCTAAACGCTTTCTGGAATGGATATGGCTGAGAAGGTTCTTGGCGTTTTGTTTGCATACCATGTCATGAACAGAAACTTTAAATTTAGAAGCATCTTACATTTTCCTGAAGCATGTAAGTTCACGAAGTATCATTTCGGTGGAAACTGTGTATGTTACACGCATTGCAGGAAGAGTTCCTGTAACTGTTAGGTGAAAAACAAACCACATGACTGCTACTGCTGCTGCTGCTACTATTACTACCAGTGCTACCACCACCACCATCACCACCACCACCACCACCACCACCACCACCACCACCACCACCGCCACCGCCACCACCACCACCACCACCAACAACAACAACAACAATAACAACAACAACAACAACAACAACAACAACAACACTACCACAAACACTACCACTACCATAATCACCAGGACTAATACTTCTAATGCTGCCGCTCATTTTACTAGCCTTTGATGATGATTACGATGATGATGATGATGATGATGATAATGATTATGACGGCAATAATAATAGTCTAAAATTTGAAGCATAACGTGTTTTAGAGCCATAATATGAAAACATACTACGTATCTACTTATATTTTAAAGGTCTACTTCGGGTATCAAATAAAAATGCATGCGACCTTTGCATAAATTCACACACACCTCCACTTGTACCTACTCTGCTCACGCACACAGGTCCTTATGTCACCCACAGAGGCATTTTTCTGATTTTTAATTTGCTAGCAGTGTGAGTGCTTCTTTATGCGTGTGCATCGTCTTAAGGAGAAAACGGCCATACGATGTGCCCATCTTCAGTGTAAACATAATAAGAGACTAAGAGAATGGAATTTACCATACACACAAGATTATTACACATGGTTGGCTGTGGTGTCAGTCAATGAAGGTGAAAATCTGTACAAAATGAAACGAGGGCGAATTAGGATGGTAAGTAAATTAAACTGCCGTGGCATATTTAAAGCTTATTCGTACAGGAAAAATCCTTAGCAAGGCTATCCAAATGACAATCAGAATATAAAGCATATTGTCAAGATCAAAGCTACTGAACAGACAAACTGGACTGGCTGCATGTTATTCAGAATATTGACCAATGGAGGAATCTCGTGAGTGTGGTATTTAGCCCGCGAGTTTTATAGAACGCAGGATTATCTTGACTAGCTGAGAACATATTACCTCCAAAAAAATTATTCTGCTACGTAGGTAGCTATAAAGCAAAGTGGCAGAAAAAATGTTCTGTCTCTGTAGTTATGCGTAATACGAGAATTACTATAGTTTATTTGTTGTAACCACTGAAAAAAAATACTTTTTATGAAGCAAGGTTCGCATTCATAGGCAAAACAAATATACACGAGAGGAGAACAAGCTGAAGTGGTAGCTGAAACATCAATTTTAATTTCAACGTTCTTTTTTCCTACCGTTTCTATGGTGTGAGTTGTTAAATTTGTCAGTGCGGGTGTCTGGTACTTAGGTGTCCTGTGATAATTGCAACAAAGGTCCATTGCAGAGCAACAACGGCATATGACGTTCTAGAAACACTCAACAAGTAGTGAAAGCGCCCTGGTTGTTCATTTAGAATTTATTTAACGGTTTTTTGCAACTTTACTTTAGAAAGTGTCAGTGACTGAATAATTTACTTATTTATTCGGCCAAAGGTTATTTTACTGAAGATGTTTCAAGTGCAGAAGTTTTCTGAAGTTACATGAGTGGTGAGCTGATACCTATTCGATGGACGTGGTTTTGCACTATGCCATAACCTTCAGTATTCACTTGGGTAGACCGAGAAGGGTCACGAGAACCCCCCGTCAGGATATTCGGTGACACAGCTTAAAGCGTAACGCAAAACTCCATAACACAAGCCTACAGCGTTACCGCAAAGCCGCCCTACTGGGTATAGGCTACATAGTGTCCAACAGAAGGAAGAAGACAAGCGGTAAAATGAGCGAGATATGGTCATAGTCTTTTGTTTAAGGTATTGTCTTAGTTCTTGCCTGAAATAAGCGGGAAAAATTACAATAATTTTCATTCAAGATTATCGATGTCCAGACTGGGAAACAGATCCATGAATTCCCAAGTAAAACATCAATAAGGATATTCTGTTCGCGAGATTTGATGTTCACACGAGGGTGATTATGGATATTATCATCTTTCCGGACGCAATGCTAGTTAGTCTACTATAAGGCAATTAGCTCTTCCAAATCGTCGGTAAATTGCCACCGGACAGCAATGTTCTTGGTACTTCGTCTGTCCGCTGTAACTTGGAAGACATCAGATTATTAGGCGTCAAGCAGTTAACCTGACACTGACACTTAAAATCAACACACAATATACAGCTTAACTGCTTCCACCACCAAGCTGCTTGTTAAGTAACCTGACACCGTATCTTATAATATCAGGCCAAATTTTAAATTTAAATTTTACTGCACTTAATTCAGTCATAAGTAATTGCAGGTTACTTCTGGCGTTACATGTACGCCGATACACTCGTTCCAGAGTTTGTTTTGTATCCAGGGTTTGAGACCAGCTCCTTCTAACGGGCCAACCAGACTAAGTTCTTCCCTTTCCTTTTTCTACGTGAAGGCGGAGGATGTTTTAGCCTGAGAAGACACCCGACGTCCAAAATTTCAGTAATGACGATGGAAATATCAGATTATACTAAAAAGTGTACTATTACTAAAGTGTAGGAGGCTGATCGAGGTTTCGGGTATTGAATCCACTGTCGTCTTCAGGTATTTGGATGACATGACACCAATATATTCCTCACTAGGTTCCTTATTCTTGAAGTGCAATAAAATGTAGCATAACTCTTCCACAAAGCAGAAAGATGACGTCTAAGTTGAAGGACTTTGTATTCATCAGTACAACAGAAGAGGTTATCAGTAAAACAAGCCTAGGCGAGGGCTCCATGTGGCCCCCTCTACTACGAAATAGAAACTATCGTGTATGCAGCATGATGTGTGGAGATTCACTGATCAAGTTTGTCTAGATGATAGATGTGTTACCTAAGTGACAGAAATGACTGTAAGCTAAAGGACTTGTACGAATACGTACTGTTAATAGCTAAAGTTCCATTCAAATGAAGCACGTAATGAACAGACAAACTAAATAACTAACTTCATGGAGCAGCTTACTCCCTCAGAAACTTATGAAACGTGAATATATGCACAACTTTCTGTAACAGTAAGAAAGTCTGCATTTTGCAACACAGTATATTTACGTGTTTCATGTGATTCCGAGAACAAACGTCGGCTATTTTCACAAACGGCATTTACCTGCTGATTTTATAACGGTTACGGAATGTGTTCTGTCAGGTATAAAATTGATTTTATATATATGTATAATTTATCTGAGTGTCACTCCTCAAGGGGTAAGCCAGCCAAAAAACGGTATATTAAACCAGAAGAATCCACTTTTAATCTTCATATTCTGTACCTTCGAAAGTCAGTTGAATATTACATGGGGCGAGTATTTTATCTGACAACTATCGGTTGGCACTTCCTGTAAGGTCGTTTAACGTATTAGCGTAGCCCATTCACCTGACCACGTGCGCAGCGGAGTGGCGGCGGGAAATGACAAAATGTAGTTGTCAGATAAAATAAGGATCTATTTCCCAAATGGCCTTTGCCTCTTAGCTGAAGGTACAGTCTCATTACGTTAGTTTTCAGTGTGGGTCCACATGCATTGTCCTAAGAAACTTAAGAAATGCATTTCTGTATAAACCTACTCTATATTCGAGATAGGGCTGACAGACAGTTTTAAGTTACGACGGTTCCGTCAGTAATGCGGTTGCATAAGTGTTTGAGGTCCGAAGTTTCGTATTTAGTCGGCCTGTGATTTTAGCAGTCTCGCAGCCCCCACGTCCAGATAAGCTGTGGTGTTCGTCCGCCTTCTTACCTAACATTTATCAGCTTATTAGTTTCCGGAGGTGGGTGCTCAGGCTAAAATGTGAAGCTGTCCACTCCTTGAATCTTGTGCCAAAAATTAAAACGCATAAGACTCGAATTTCGTTCGCCTTATATTCCTTACGCGCGCTTCACGAGAGGTACCTTTACTCATACAAGAACGTAAGATAGCCCACACTTAAATGCACAGACAATCTCGATTTACTTTCCCAATTAGGTGTGACTGCGAGAGCGTACAGGGGCGAACAGTTTTGTTAGAAAATTTCTTTCGCTATTAGTTTCAATTTATCAGCAATGCACAGAACACGTGACACCAAACAGTCATACCGAGGAATGGTTGGAAGCCACTTCAAGTGTTTACTACGTGATTCGAATTCAAGTACTCTTGTGTCTTGGTTTGAACAACTCACTGGCACTATTTTATTACGTGTAAAGAATTATATTCTCCTGCCACATCACAACATTTGAATAAAAATGAATAAAACTACAGGTCTTGACAGCATGACCTACAGTTTGTGACAAGTAGACTACTCTCTGTGTTTGAATCTCGAAAGTAAAACGATGAAAAATTCTGTCTTATATTAACCTCTTAAAGCCTAGCGGTAACTTTACATACGACCAGGTTTAACATTCAAAAAGTCTACGTGGTGCCCACATTGCGTTTATGTGTTTTGTATGGATCTCAGAACAAACAGCAACTTTTGCCTTACTCAGCGTTAAGAGACTGGTTTTTATAACCGAAGTGGACAGTGTTTACAGCGCGGTACGCACTGAGTCCTTATATAAAACAGACACACTTCGTCTTTAAGGGGTTAACAGCACTCTATATATGTATCAGAATTTAGACAATAACGATTAGAAAAGCCTCGTCTAGAATTTGCATTCCGCATTATTCTTGGTGTTCAAGCGCTACACGTACGTCCTGTGTAAGGAAGTTAAAAAGGCAGTACAATATGTGGAGGCCTAAATGTTATTATTTTCAGCTCAGTCCCCATATTAGGCCTACATTACTTACAAACAGAATTTATTTGGCCTTGCACTTCGTTACATATGAGGTACACAGCAAAATATTACAAACGGCAAATATTACAAATTTTGATGTCTTCTTTACATTAAGCTCTGTAGTTTCTCTGTGAGTTGAACTGTGTATGATGTGTTTGGGAATTCGATTTGATCTTCATGTAAATTAGGCGTCATACTAGACCGACAGCGGCCAAAATAAGTAAGACCTAAGCATTTAATTATACAGCCGGCTCCAAATCTTATAGAAATTACTGGATCAGTGACACAGGTCGAATATTCGAAAGGACGGATATCAACTTTCTCTTTTATGACCTTCGTACGAATTGCGCACAAAGTGAATCAACAGCTACGGTTGCTTTGCAAATACGACACGCTAGTGACAGCACTAACGTGCAAAGCACGGAAGAAGGGATGGTAAGCCCTGGGGGAGGGGAGGCTGGGATCCCGCGTGTTCCACAGACGCACTGGTAAGATGTTGGCAGCATAAAAGGACTTCACATTTTATTAAAGAAAATGACGAATATGTGAGCTTAAAAACATAAGACTGAATTGTTACGATAGTTTTAGCGAGTTAAATCGTCAGAAAATGTACCACTGAACTGAATTATCAAGACAAATATCATTGCGACAAACTGCCAACAAATTTACCGCTGAGCTAAGTTATCAAGAGATTTATCATTCAATTAATTTTCAAGAAATCGAGGCAAACTCTCACAACGTTTCTTACTGTGCTAATTTCTCAATCAAATTTCCTTTGAGCTAAATTTACGGGGTCCTTGAAGGTTAAATTTATAATTTTACTAAATTATGTTTTTACTCTAACTTACGCACTATATCTAAATGCAGCGTTTCTTAGAAAATAAAGACAACTCTTAAACCTGGCCAGCAATAAACGTGTAATTTTAAATGTTTCAATAGTATCACGGCCGACACTTGACCGGTTCTTCTTCTCCAGCCGCACGAATAGCCACGCTATGCGATCGATACTTGTCAGGGTGAGTAATTGGACACGAAAGTGCAATTCGGGATATTTCATATTTGGGATCCCGGGTGAACGTTCCTAACTACTAGCAAAGGGAGCGAGGAGAGGGACCCATTCAACTGAATACTCCAGCTTCCCTTCCAAATCCTCTCTCCCATCCCTAGCCTCGGTCCAATCTAACCCTGCAGTCAGCCAGAGAGGGGCTCCCTCTCGGAAATAACCCTTAACCCTCCATTGACCTTAAATTTGAAACAAATGACAAGCTCACAGTGCTTACAGCTGTTGCTGAGTGGGCAAATGCAAATGTCCTGTCCGATTGGTTAATGACAATTGGCTATCGTGGAGGTCCGATCACACACAGTGAAATGGAAATAATAAATTCCGAATGACGTCTGTGACTGAACTGTTTCCGATGGGGGAAGAACTCGATCCGCTCCCACTGGCAACTCTTTAATTCAAGCCTCCGTAATTCATGCATGTGTATATGTATATGTATTTATTATCGTCTACTGAAAGTCAGTCAGTATCTCCGCAACAGCTTGTTACGTGAGGCACCTAACACTGGGTACGAAAATGCCTAAAGGAATCACAATAAATGTCACAGTGATGTGTTAATTTTCGGGAAATCTCTCGAATATAAATTATTCAAAAAACTGTACTAACACTTAAACCTTGGTCTTACGAAATATTCAAGATTAATAAGGGGCCAGTCTTGGGTACAATGATAAGATATGAAGTTTACACGGCGATAATAATTAACATTAGGATCATTTGTTTCAATCTTGCATTTCGTCGAATGTTACCAGCACTTCGAGCAAATCTGATATTTGAACACAATCTCAATTTTCAGAGCTGGGAGCCTTAAATATCATAAAGTAAGCGTTTTAAGAACAAAGTGCTGACAGAATATCTGGACCTAAGAAATGTGGACATCGTGAAGTTTATTTGCGTTTGTTATCCCTATTATCGACAACTTAAATTTTGAGAATTTCTGAATTTATTTCGAAGTAAAGAGACATTGTAAATTTCATTGTTAACACAATTTTGAAATTAGATTTCGGATGCGCACGTGGAAAGATGTCATTAATCTTGCGTATGTCAACACACTACCTCGGATTGATGGAAGTTACCACGTATACAAAACTTCTGTTTGTGTCAGGACCTTGAAATATATAAGTTTAACTTAATATGCACGACGGCTTGCATGTAAACACAGCCCTATATTTGTTTCACATCCGGACATGACTTCAGTATCAGCTTCTTGATTTGAGAGAAAGAAAAATTAGAAGCATATGAAGTTCTGGAGTTCATCTTCATCGCTTGAGAAGGCAAGAAGCCTTCTGTTGTGCGTTATGAAATTAGATGCCGTAGATTAGAAAGCAGTCAGACAAATCTGATTCGTCTTCCCCCCCACCCCTCCGCTTTTCACTGGAAACTTTTATGAAGTACCGCCCTGAACACAACGCCGCACTGTGTGACGACTCGATCATGAAACTCGTATCTTATGTTCTGTGTCATGACTGCGTTGTCACGTACAGTACCCTCCACAACATCCTGAGGAGGTAAGGCCCGAAATAATTTGACGGAAAGCTGATGTGTGCGATACGAAATCTTAAAGTCAATGTGGAGGTCGTTAACACAGAAGCCTTCCTTGCTTTAAAATTACATTAATGTGCATGGAGCTGAGTCCGTCTTGAGAACCTAATGGTCACTGAGTTGGTCAAGAAATTCCAGTAAGGCTTCTCAAACGACTTGGCCAGTGGTCCAGATTGTGAGCCACGTGCATCCGATCCACTTGGTCGCTTTGTTAAAATTAGTTTTCATATTACGCGTCCATCAACACTTATGCCTTGCAAATGATCCCTTCTCTCTCTCTCTCTCTCTCTCTCTCACGACCAATCTGTGTGACTCGTCAGACACAGCCATTTAGCTCACAGTTCTCGATCACATGCTCCCATGCTCCAGCTGCAATAGCTTATACTAACAAAGGAAGACCTATGGCACACAAAAAATCAGTTGTATAATATTAACAAGTACATTTTGCCGTTGAACTGCGAAAACTTCCTCCTACAGTAGCAGCTTTTGTATCACGATTCAGTCACTACAGTATATGTACAGAACGGAAGGGAGAGAGGACTGATCCTCAACAACCAGGAAGATGAACAAATTGTGTTTACTGGTCATCTCATGAATATGCTCTCTGAAGGGATACCGACTGGTCATCCGTCCCCTGCATGTCATAATTCCCATTCCCCTGGGGTGAAGATCAGACAAGGGGCGAGTAATGCCACGAGGACAAAGTGCTAGACTTCAAGAGGGGCTAAGATATTGTCAGTACACACATGCAACAAGAAGGTCTGCAGCAAACAGAGAATTCGGACAATGAGCCACCTTACACATTCCTACGTTCAGAGTCCAGTATTCTAAACAGCAACATGAATTGCGCAGACTTTCTTACATTCATCACACCTTTTCAGAGAAAACGTGATTAATGATTAAACTATAAATATTTTGGGGCACATCTCTCGCGCTAAATTCCTTTGTTAGGTACTTATTGCAACTGAAATACACTTGAAATTTTAGAAACAATTTACTGTTTCAACCGTTTTGTAATGTTCGTCTAAGTTAGCAGCTCTATATGATTTCATATATTTATACAATGTATGTGTTCAGAATGTTTATAATTCCAGATGCAAATAACAGAATGATTTCTTGTGAACGAAAATACAACAAATGTATACACTGTTCCTACTTCTAGTACAACAGTTCGTCGTTTCTCTCGCTGAAAGCTATTTCGTAACCTGGTATGAATTTTTTGCCAAACGGCGCAACAGCCCCTAGTGGGCTAGGGTCTCCTCATTCATGATCACACGAAGACACACCACATTCGGTAGGACTCATCTGGACGAGCGATCAGCCCGAAGCAGCGACCTCTACCTGACAACACTTACATTTTTCTGCACAGCTTTTTTGAGGTAAATATTTGGCGATTTCCGCTCGAGATATTTGCAGACACGCTGGCAGATCCTTATGTAAAGTGCTGCTGCTTCTTTGACATCGTAACAAGAAATGGAATTACTCGTTCCTTACTATTTTTGGAAGATTTCTCATACCAGTTTCAAAATAACTTGTCCAGTGTTTGTCTGTCTCATGTTAGGTAACAGACAGACAGACAGACAAACTGGACTTAGAAATAAGACGTCTTTTCCACTGCAAACAAGACAGGCAATGTACATATAACGTAATATTGAGGTGCGTTCGCGTAACCACTGTTGCCGTGGAAAAGCAATAAGTATTAAACATTCTGAGTGCGTGTCTGTAGCCTTAGTCATCCAGCATGCAAAGAGCATGCGCTGTCTTATATTGTCATCTATGGCCTGTCCGGCTCTATCATATTCTTCCACACTATCTCATAAACAACACTATTATCCAAAAAAAATTTATTGAATACAAAATGTGTGTTTTGATTTTCTCTACAACTGTTCTCTGAAATATTTATCATTCTAGGAAGCATTCAGCGAGATATTATCATAAATGTACACATGTCTTTATGTAAAGTAACCATTATTCGTGTCAGACGTCAATGAAACTTGAATTTTCCCGACAGAGTTTCGAAAAATACTCCAATACCACGTTTCATGAAAATCGCCCCGCGGGAGCCGAGTTTTTCCATGCACACGGACGGACAGACAGACAGACAGAAAGACAGACAGACAGAGAGAGAGAGACAGACAGACATGACTAAGCTACTAATCGTTTTTCGCAATTATGCGCACGCTCCTAAAAACGCCTGTAAATTACGGTAAACAATAAAATCAATTTTAAAATTGTTTATTTAATAATCTACTAATTCATTCACTTTCTTTTCCATTAGTGTGGCCTTTTCTACGTATTTCACACATTACTGAAGATTTTTGTCTTGTAAGACTCCCCCATATTTTGTCAGGTCGCGCGAGAAGAGCCAAATAGGATTTGGCGAAGAGACCCTTAGCCTACGGGATTGAAGTGGACAGAAAAGAAAGCCATATTCTTAACATTAACACAACAAATGGTAAAGCTTTCGGATACATGACTCACACATTTTCGTGCAGAGGGAAAGTATGACACAAGACAGCCTGGAAGAGATGGGAATTCCGTGTCACATCCATCGAACATCTTTCTATCTCCTGCAAAGTACGCTGCACACCTTGTAGTTTTCGACTGTCGTTCTCATTGGGAAAAATAAATCTTTTCACACACGTTTAAATGTAAGGCAACTGAAGAAAATGTTAGGGTATAAAAAAGGTGAATTTAACACAAACATTACTACTTTTAGATTAAATCTTAACTCCGTGTAAGTCCGTTCTACCAGTTTTCACAAAGGCAATATATGTCGACCAAGTCAAGACCATGCAAATATAGTCACTGCACTGAGTCCGGAAACGCCCGTAATTCCGAATTATATAGGCCTTGTGACCTATTTTCAGAAAATCCATGTACCATAAACTAGGCGTAGCAGGTTTATATTTATATTTCCGTTTCATTTGTTTAAGGTGTTAACGTTTCCTAATAAAAAATAAGTTTGAGGGGGGTCTTGCAAGAAAAGACAGAAGCGAGCTGGTGTATCCTATGATTTCAAAAACTATCCTCCAACGTCCAGTCGTTTTCAGTTCGTTGACACTTCTGCAGATTCTTTAAACGAAGTGCATGAAATGTGCTACGAACAGGTTCATTTCGCTTTTCAGCATGTCATGTCTTCAGAAAAAATGAATTTGGTACTGCAGTCTACACATCATATTTTGGGAGAACTTAGTTAACTTTATTTTCATTCACTCAATAAATATCAACTTTACCCGAAACACACAACCAAGCTTGCTGATACTTTTCAGAAACGTGTCATTCTTAAACAGTATGAATTTATACGTGTAACTGTCAAATAAAATACTTTTTGTTTACTAAAATCTTAACCAAATAAAGGGAAAAATCATTTTTATTCGAAATCTGCAGTGTGCTTTGCTTTATACCAGTGGATGTATGTCAGCAATATTGAGCACCAGGTAGAATGATGACTCTAAATATGTGTGATAGTGTTCGATTTATTGCTAAAATGCAGTGGTGACAGGATCCAAACCAACCTAACGTAGGTAATACCAACAATGTAAGACATGCAGCTAGTACACATTTCAGGAGAAAAGAGGGAATATCTGAAAGCTAGAATTAATGAATGTTAAACAAACCGTAAAAACAAGAGTCTCAGAGACTTGCATAGGTGCATCGATGATTTTAAGAATGGTTCCCAACCTGGAACTAAGACAGGGAAGGATGAGAAGGGTGACATAGTTGCAGACCCCGACGGTACTGTGGCTAGGGAGAGAAATCATTACTTTTGGCTATTGGATGCACATGGGGTTAATGGTGTTGGGCAGACTGAAATACGTACAGAATAATCACTTTAAATTAATTTAAATTAAGTGGTTCACATCAGATTTTGCTTTATGCTTATCATGTTTATGTGTTGGGTGGAAGCATACATGCGATAAAGAAAAACACAGAAGCTTTAGTTGTTGCTAGTAAAGAGACTGGTCTAGAAGTAAATGCTGAGAAAACTTAAGTGTATAGTCATGTCTCGAGATCAGTATGAACAACAAATTCACAACATAAAGAGAGGTGATGAATCCTTTGAAAGGGTGGAACAGTTCTCATATTTGGGAACAACACTAACAAATCGAAATTCCATTCATAAAGAAATTAAGAGCAGACTGAATTCAGCCCGCAGACCCACGCCTTAGGGGGGGTACACACTCGTAACATTACCGCGTATCGTAACGCCGTAATGTTACAAGTGGCTGACACGGTACGGAGTTGCGAGCTAAACTTGCATCCCGTAACAGTAACCACCACGCGTGACATTGTGAGGTTCCCAGTTTGTTACGGGCGCCCAAGTGGGTGCGATGTCTTTGCAGCTAGCAGCAGCTGCGTACATTTACGTACATTATGCTCAAAAAAATAAAAAACAGCGGCGGTGGTGGCAAACGCAACTGTACTCAAGCAGGGAAGTGTACAGCGCTTCAAGTTTATTAGCGGACTTGAATTATCAGTCGGTCAGTGGGTGATATAAAAATTTCACCAGAATGTCTCCTACTGAATTTGAATATTTAATTCATTTGATATTTTATTGTAGTGCAACGGATGTTTTGGGTCCCATATTATTTGCTTCTTCTTATAGGCGTCTATAAATTCTATCACTCTTTCCTGAGTCCACTCCATTCTGACCACACAGCCACAAAAAACGCACAAAAAGAACTGACCCTTAAGACGGTGGTGTACTGCGTATCTGATATGGAGCACGTCCACACTTGGGCAAGCCGTAACTGTAATATCCCTTTGATGCGACGGGCAAATACCGACATCGCACCGAACAAGCTCGTAACGTTACATCGTAACCAACTTTGGTACGTTACGGTGTCACGTCCACACTGTCGCGTTACGGTGTTACGTTACGCTGTAACGTTACAAGTGTGTACCCACCCTTAGACCGCGCGGCCGCTGGGATCGGCAAGAAGAAATTTTAGAAGTTACAAAATTTAGAATGTTGGGAAGGAAGGAAAGAAAGAAAGAAAGAAAGAAAGAAAGAAAGAAAAACTGTTTCACAAAATACTCGGAACCAGTGTACAGGAAACACTCCCATGTGCGCTGCGGACGATTGTGTTGTTTACATTATCTGATATTTCCCAGAACTGTTCCAAATTATACGCAGCTTCTCCACGAAATCAGATAGTATCTCATAACGTATTACTAGATTAGTGCTGTGGCGGCTAGCTGGCGGTCAGTGGGACACTGACTCACTCCTCATTAGATGGCAAGAACAGAATATGGTAGGATTACCTCCGGGCCGATAACCACACCCGCCATCGCTACTGTCTTTCATAGAAGCTTCACCGAATTTACTTTCGCAGCAGTTCCGGAAAAGCTTCTAAGATCCATTTTAGAACCTTTCATCCCAAGAGCCAAAATTTATAAACTTTCGCCTACTGATTTTAAATGTTCGAAACTTACTTGTTCAGGAACAAAATGCTGAGAAATATGTATGGTCCAAAACAGATAAAGAAACAAAGAATTGCAGAAATTGCGTGGTAAGTGGGCCCATAAACCTCTCTTACAGTCTAATCTTAGTCGGCTCATGGAGTCGAAAAGGATGAAATGAGTGGGATGGTAGCATTAATGTGTGAGAAATCCATTTGTTTTCATGGCGCGACAGCCCCTAGTGGGCCAGGGCGTTCTCACTGTCGACGCCTCACGATCACGCTCAGACACACCACAGTCGGTAGGAATCGTCTGTACGAGTGACCAGCCCGTCGCAGAGACCTCCATCTGAATACACAACACTCAGAAGAGATAAACATCCGTGCTCCCGGCGGGATTCGAACCCGCAATCCCAGCAAGCGAGCAGATGCAGACCCATGCCTTAGACCGAGAGGCCACTGGGATCGGCGTGAAATAAGACATACGTGTATAAAATACTGGTCTGGAAACATCAACGAAAGAGACCACTCTACAGAAACATGAGGCGAAAGTGGATTCAGCAAACTCAAGACACGAACAGTTAAACGGTGGACCCTAAGACTGCATACATGAATATTCTGATTCAAGAAAACAGAGACTTTCTAGAGCACGGGCGTAACTACGCGCGATTCAGGGAAGATACCAGTCCTACCATGAAGCGAGTCAGTTGTTCATTTGTGTTACCATTTTAGAAGACTAAAAAGGTAAAGTTTTCTCTCTCCACGCCATAAAGGCGTATGGACGAATGAAGACATAACACCACTCGTTATTAACTCTGACTCTGGATGGCAAGAATGATCAGCTTCACGCTCCGGCCGCTTTACTTCTGGAGAAAGAGACATTAGTATACATTGAATAGCAGGCTGCGTGGACCCAACAGCCAATCCGGATACTCTGGGGAAGAGAAAAACCTCTCAACCCTGCCAGGAATCGAACCATAGTTTCTTGGTCACCAGCCCGTCATCCAAGTCTCTATACCGACTACTCCACTTCGGACCTCATATATCTGTGCGCCTATTAGTTATGGATGGATACCGTACATGCCCACCTGACTGACGTTGCACTTGTAATAGTCACAATCTTGCCGCACGTAAACTGAGTACATGCGATCTTGTTGGTACCAGGCCACACGAAGCCACTTCCAAATTCTAACATCTTGTTGTTTCTGTAAGGTGTTTTTCCTTTGTCTAATCTGTACAAAGACCGTGGTCATGAAGCTGCACTTATTCTTAACCTTGGCACCAGATGTAGATGAGTGTTCAACTTTACTCTCCAGCCATTTTATCTCAGAGGAAGGAGCCCGCAGTAAGCGTTAGATACGAGGCGGATTAATGTAAAATGATGCTTTTAACGACTCTGTAGCAACGTTTTTAGGTAACATAATAATTAAGCTGTAAACACCCCGAAGTCAAGTATGAGCGAGGACATGCCTAGGTGGAGGCCTTAAACATCGACAAAGAAACAGAATTCGCTGTTACATTTAACGCATCATACGAAGTTGGATATTGGAATGATTACTTATTTAAAGCTGGCCGATCCTTTAGCCATGCTGTCTTGGGACAGTTTTAGTAGAGAACCAGTGGGACTGACTTCCGTCTACGGCTTGTGTATCACACTCTTCTGTGTTTTAGTCTTGTTTTGAGAGTAAATGGATCAAAAGCTTCAGAAACTTTATCCAAGAAGTTCTCCAAATCTACTTATAAAATTTGTGCAATTGAAAATTCTCAAATACATACGAGTTGCAAAAAAAGTAGAACTCTGTAAGCTGAAAAAGCAGAAAATTTTTCTGTATTGTAGCAACAGTTTACCTCAGTGACATGTACCACAAAGACTCATGCGTAAAGATCAAAGTCAAGTGACTGAAAGTAAAAAATTTATGTGACAAGGTGCAGAGTTTATAGAGGAAATGACAAATAATGGATACTGATGTTCATTCACCATACAGCAAAACCACACGCGTGTTGAAGACAATTATTTTGATACTTCCGAAAATGTTTTATGTTTTAAACGATAAAAGAACTTATTACGAAGTGCTCAGGCCTTAATCTAAGCCTCTGTAACTTGGTTTAAAGTCTATTCATTATGAGTTTTGTGTGAAAGAACTCCTTTGCTGTAAGCATATTTCCATGATAAATCGTAATTCCGGTTGTTTCAGATACTTTATGGAATAATTCTTTTACTGGTGTTGGTAAACATAAAATGAGATTTAGCTAGAAAGTCATTAGGGTCTACTCTTAACTGAGATATCTCCTGCATGGCATAGAGAACGTTAAGCGGTTCCCATTAAACAAGCAACAGTTATTTTATGAGTATGATATACAACAACACACTTCCCACCTCACACAAATTGTATGTTGGTACAAAGTCGGCTGATCGAATTGTATGTAAATGACTTGTACCGTTTCCTCAAGTTTGTAAAGAGGAGCTCTCTCCTTCCTGCAGCAGAAACAAAACAATAGCGAAACATTTCCCTGGAGGGCGTTTCACAGACCCTAGACGGAATTTAACTTAATATCCTTCTTTTCTACAGTATTTCCTGTGTTCACTCTTAAATCTTCGTTCAACTTTAGTTTGCTTTTAACATTCTTCCATTCTCAGACAGCACGTTCCCATTTATCAAGTTAGTACGCCTTTTGGATGCATATATACACCACAGTACGTACTTAACCGGCAGTCTGCGCAACCCTGTCTTGTTAAAATTCCCGCCGTTATCCGCACCATATTACAACCCTCCCCTACAAACCCACCACTTTAGTGAGATGCTTTATTTAAAATTCTACCTTGTGTTTCACTAAATAACAGTCTATTATTTTACTCGCTGTGTAGTTAACCTCGCCATTATGAAGCGTGCCTAGAGGAAATCTTCTAAAACACGCTGAAGCCAAGTGTTTTTTACGTATGCATTTTCAGCTCCCGTTGATCGAGTTATTTGGCCTTTTCGGGTCTGCATTAGAGTATTATTTTCTGTTGTGTCTCATTGTCTTTGTGTCATTCTTGTTTTCTTTTTCTGCTTCGTTTACCCCTCTGTCTATTCCTCTCAAAGTCATTTGAGAGGTTTTTTTAAAAACCCGTATAACTTCTCTTTTTGCTCTACACTTTTGCTTTCTCCCACTCCTTACTCTCCAGCTGGTCATAAATAACGAGTAGTGGGAATCCTGTGCTTATATATACTATACGGCCCCTAAGAAAAGCACAAGAATGCAGCTTGAAATGTTTTTCCAACTCTTTAAAAAAGAATGGAATAAGAAAAGAAGAGGAACGACGCAAAAATAAAAAGCGTCGCCACCATCACCATTGTCTTTTACATTTTCTTTCTTTTTGTTGGTCTATTTTTACATACCAGTCATCAGACGAGAGAGACTTTCGAACTCTGGCGGTGGGTGGGAAGTCTACAACTGGTCGAGAATGCTTCATGGCTGATCGAGATTGTCGTCTTTGTGGTTTCCGTTAATAAGGCTATTAAATAACTTCGCAATTCAGGCCCGTACAACGGTGAGTTTGGAGACTGGAAACAAATAACAACTATAGGCCTAACAGCAACAGGTAGTTCAACAAAACCGTCCAGCAGCATTGCGGCTGACTGATTAGCATTACTGTTTCCTGCTCGGTATGTTTCAGTTTCGATTCTCGGCCTATGCATGAACATTCTTGTTGAGATTTGTCGTGGTTTTTCTCTTTCCTCCCAAGCAAATCCTGCGGTATTATCATAGAATAAGCCACAACTAAGTCTTGCCATATATTTCCCAAAAATCTTTCGATTACGTACTACGCAACCTATGCAGCTGAGACAGTTTCTTTAAATAAACTAACAAATTTCTTTGTTGCCACGCTCAAAGGCGTCACGTCCCAAAGGACGGCAATCTTCGAGTACTCTTATGACTGACTAGTCGGTCTTCTATAAGGTAATTTATTACTTACTTAATTCTTGTAATTACAAGGCAGTATCTCACTAAGAAATATTGAAGGCTTCAGTCCTTCAAGCAAGTTCTTTACGTACCGCTTGGTTCCAATATCCGCATCACTATTTACACGACACAATGTTACTTGAAAAATGAAGGAATGTGATCTACCGGTCTGTGTAATTAAGTAGAGTAACCTTTATTTCAGGTCGCTTAACTTTACAATGTTAAACAATAAACACCTAACTACGTAGCCTATGGAACTTCCACTACCAGAAAAATCAAGACAAGTGAGCGTCTCTGGTTAGTTCCACTACTTTTTAATATAAATGTACAGTCTTGACGGCAGAAAATGTGCTTCCGATCGTCATTCAACAGCGAAAAACAGTTGTTTATAAGAAGGAATGTGTATACCTCGGTCGGTGTCGACCGCAAAGGTGATCATGTGGAGAAACAAATGTGTAGACGTAAAGAATACAGTTCAACAAATTTGCTGCTTGTGTTTCATTCAAATATGTGTACTCATTTCAACATAGTAATTACGAGACACCACTCTTCAGCACAGCCTCGTAAAAGTGGCGCAAATCAGCCATTATAAGGAAGCTGACCGACGCAGTAACGCCAGTTTCACGTGAACTAGAGCATATAAGTAGCCTGTGTTTGACAGACCCTTAGACAGCATTTCCGAGCCCTCAGCTATCTGCCTCTCAAAGTGAGTTTTTCACGGCTGTGAAAATGAAGTTTGTCGCCTTCTGCGTTGTAACGACGCGTCATCCCGTACAAATGCACCCACAATTTACACGATACTGTTGCCCCCACCTCCCCTCACTCCCCGACTACCATCGTAGAAGAGTATCCGACTACATGAAATCACACCCCAGAAGACAGGAATATTAAAAAAATATGATAATTATCAGCAAGCCCCAATAAACCTACAAATAAAACCTGGAAAATATTATGTGTGTTCTGTATTTTTATGTTATTGAACGACGCTGACAGTAATGCTGAAATTTTAGCATTCAATGCTTTGATGAAAATAAGTGATGTACTGGACAGGATGTATGAGGAAGTGATGGTAACCTACCTTTACATACCATCCCGGTATTCCCTTCCGCGACTGCAAGCAATGTGGTCTGTGTCCCGGCCTATACTAGGACATCAGTCGTCTGGAATATCCCCAGTGTAAACGCTTGAACCCACTTGCTTATAAATCCCGCTCTACGTAGCGTCATAATACGTACCAGTGGTACGCATCGTTACTGATACCGATAAGTACGAGTGTTGACGTCGATCTAACAAAAACAGTGTCTGTGTCTGTGAGTTGGTAGCAGCCATAAGCGACCAAGGAATAGAGATAGGATATGGAAATTTTGGCAGTAGTTTCAGAATGAATATGATACGTTCCGTACAAAAACAATCAAAATCCGTCCACGAAAAGGTGGCTGGACCACACGAAAATCATCGGCCTACAGAAAAATAAATTAATTTTATAGTGAAAAGTGACGAAATTAATTACGCAGTTACTTAGAACCACATTTTAGAGCCCAATTTTACCGTCCATCTTACACATAATTGAGACTTCATTCTTCATTGTATCATGGACGCCTTGGTTGAGAGTTTTTAATGGAAACGTACTGATAACCATTTCATACCCACCCTGTACCAGACACGCACAGTATGAATGTGTAAAATGTTTTCATATAACTTAACGGATACATTTTTCATAGTTTTTCTTAAGATGGTAAAGGGAATTTAATTTAATTACCTTCATTAATTAGTAAGATTAATTACTGGCCTACCTCTGACAGAAACATAAATTACTGCATTGCATTTCCCAGCTACACAACAGTTGAGCTGGTTTCTCTGCGCACACAGTCCCTGAGCACCATAAAACAACTTTTCTCTAAGCAACAGTCCTGATATTATGATCTTCTAAAATAAGAAAGAATACATATATTTACCACATGTGTACATTGTAATTGAGTATGCTGCGTTGGTCTTGACTTTTTCTTGTATTCAATTAAATGTACCTACTAGGACAGCAAAATGACATCATGCGGTGTACCACAGGCGACGTATGTGGAAGTGTGCATGCACTAACTTCACGTACGAAAAGCCCTTCTTGACAAAACTGGTATATTAGTATTTGAGCTGCACGTAAAGACATATTCTATCGAATACTGTTCGTGATTACGTCTAATAACAAGAAAAGAGGCATTCGGACAGCCGGGCGGATAGAAACGCCCTCCATATTTTATATCAATCATAACAATTTTTTCATTTTATGCAACTGTTGCACAAAACATGGGTTCATTCTCCCTAGCCTTATTAACTCTAGCACCAGAGGTCTCTAAACAGTCTGTGGTGCCCAAATATTGGAATAACTTTGACGGCTTCCCCTGCACTTTGTTATGCGCTGTAACTTAAATCGAAATATAGTCTTTTTTACCTTCCTATAAGGCGAAGAGCATTTAAAATTATTCCGATGGTTGGTTCTTACTTCTAAGACGACACAATGCATTTTCATTACAAGAAGCGTCGTTTAGAGGTAGCTGTTTATTCTGAGACACAACGAAATGCCTAAAATAATCCTATGGGAGCACGTCTGCCTCATTTGGCATTAAGATATGTGGTGTCCATAGTAGCACTTGTCTTACAAGGAACAAACCCAGCACGTGCATGCCGTTTAACGACGCTGTTAACATACAGGGTCGTTAACAGGTACCGTCAGTAAGCTACGACGGAATACGAGAGGACTCGTTGTTCGAGTCCCACGAAGGGCAACGAATTTGCGCTTCTACAAAGAGTCCAAGCTGCATGTGGGGTCCGCGCAGCATTTTTATTCAATAGGTACCGCTAGTCTTTCTTGGGGGGTGAAGCGGATTTGGGCGAGAAGCTGACCACTCACCTCTATTTACTGCTGATATTAAGAATGAAAGGATCTGCACCTCCAACTTTCCCATACGTCTTCATGGCCAGTAAGGAATTACTTTACCTTTGCCTTCATGTATAGTGTTAATGGTAAACAAATGAAACAGCCTAATAATGTGAAGCACTTGCGGTATGCTACTGACAACGGAAAGCCAAAGCACTCGAAGAAAATCCTGTATCAGTGCCGCTTTGTCCTTCACAAATCCTACATAGTCTGCTTTGGAACCGAATCCGAACTGCAAAGGTCTGTTTATCGATGATCAAATGACGAACTATTCAACAAAACCTTCACGGCCATGCACACAAACCGATGTCGCATCAGTTATAGCTACAGCATATTACATTGGATTTATGAATGCCACACAGCCACTGACAAGCCGCAGTTGTTTGACTACGGCAAACAGTGACAGCGTGAGCCTCTCAAACTTACTGTGACACGAAAAGGATACCGTCTTAATGGGGTAGGGACGCTTTATTCACAATACAGCCAAAAATTGTCACCTTATTTCCTTAAAAACACATCATAACGATAAAATCAGTATCCACAAAACTGCAGGGAGCAAAGTCATTCTTCAGCGGCCAACAGTTGTTCCTCTAAAGCAGCAAATCCCTTCCTTCCCTCGTAGAACTGAGAACTGGCAGATCAATTACAGCACTCACAAGAGCTCGGCGTTGGCGCTATTGTGAACCACAGCACCCAGTCCACACCTCCTTTCGCTATCATTTATAGCCATTTTTTGTAATATCCTCCCATCCACGTCTAGGCATACAGAGTCGTTCCTTCCCTCCATATTTCCGAATAAATTCAGTACGCATTCCTGCTTTCAATACGTCATTTCTTTTTGTGAGAAGATTGTTTCACTGAAGCATGGCGATATTAATTTACGAAAACACACGGTTACAAACAATTCAGCGCAAGTACTAATATCATTCGGACCGACTTTTATTTACCAGCTTCTTATATACGTAACGTAACTAGATAAACAGCCTCATTAGAATACGGTAGTTTGATTTGAAATATTCTTACAGAGCTATTGAAAGCCGTTTCAAATAAAAGTTCTTTATATTAATAATACCGTTTATTCGTTGATCTAATTGGCTGCGCCACAGGCCTGGAGGTCGCGGGTCCGATTCCCGATGAGGTCACTGGAATTTTTCATTGACTGAATCCTTCCGGCCGCACTATGACCCCGGAATCGACATAGCCTCTAACAGAAACGAGAACAACGGCTGTCTCCTGTGGGGTAAAGGCGGCTGGTGCGTAGGGTTGACAAACTTGCCACCTTCATGTGCCGATTGTCTAGAACTTCTGGGAGCTTCGAACTCCTGGAACTCTAAGGGCTTGTTCAGGCCTGCACAGGGATTGCTTTTGATCTATTTGTAACCGCTTAAGGACATTTGTTTTAAAAAGTATAAAACCTTGTCTATTTCAATGTAATATTATTTTCTGAAGTATTTGGCTTTTTGAGACATCACTGAAATATTTTGTCCACAGAACAATAAACAGACGTAACGAATATCTCATTCAGGGGGAATGTAACGCAATAATATTAACTACATACAAAATGGTTCCAACAGTGATTATTTTGGACCGACTAAATGAGAAACGTACCGGTAATATAGGGGATATGTGTTTAATGAAGTCAAAGAATTCGAAATACTGATTGGCTAGCATCATGCGCACAGAAAGGTGCACAGAACAAGTTGCAAGTGGGATAATAATTTTGAAATGCAGTTTAGATAAACAAGTTGTGTATTTAACTGGATCACTGTGGAATAATACTGACATATGCTATCACAGATCTGACATCATGAAAACGTGGAATTTCTTTGTGATGACCAATCGCCAGATGGAGGTTTCTGTTGTGTGACTGAAGAAACAAGCGATCCAGTAACTTGGCGACACTCCTGATACTTAATAGCTGAATTATGTACAGTATTTATAAACTCTTACACGAAAAACTTTGATCGCGATTAATACGGTAGGTCTACTGACTCCACAAGCAAAAACATAACGACATCGTTGTTTCTGCAAAATACAGCCATCTGATCTCAGAACGTATCCACGCAGTGTAAAATTATACCTGCAGCAGAAAATAAATTACGTACAACTGAACCGGATAGTTTACCTGGAGAGGCTCCAGACTGGAAAACTTGGATTATAATCCTTCCAGGACACTTTAAATTACGTCTTCACTACACTAGGGAGGGAGGGTGGGCAAAGTACAACGGGGAATAAGTTCAGTGTTGGCCATGACAATGTCATTAATAATATTTCATTCATAATTCAGGAATTAGCGGTTTAGAAAAATCATTAAATTTACTATAAATACATTAACTAACAAAATATGTTAAAACTTTGATGGAAGTGAAACCTCGTGAACTCTTAATAGGCAAAACGTATTTACTGCAGACCCCAATTAATATGTTTTATACAAACCTACTGCATGTTTAAGTCTAGCCGAACCCGATCTCAATTCGATTCAATGCATCTATTAACATTTTGATATAACCAATCAAATTTATAGTATCTTAGACCCAGATAGGATACTTATAATTAAATTTCACAGTATTTTGCTATTCTGTACCTATAAGCTACGTCTGCCAATGAAAATAAATTACGGCCAACGTCTAAATAACAATTTCTGTCACAAGGCCAGCGTCACTTCGCGTGGGAAGCGTCCTATTTAGCGACGATGTCAGCGGCTAATATTATGTCCCTTCTGTTATAGACATATGGGCCAGGAGCAATAGTGGAATGAACCAGACAGGGAGAAACCGAACTACTCAAACAAAATCTTCTCCCAGCGCCACTCTGTCCACCACAAATCTGACATGGACTGACGCTGGATCGAACCCGGAGCTCCGCTGTTCGCTCCGAAAATAGCCCCACCCGAACACCGAGTACAAAGTGTTTGGCCACCCCGGTCCGTTAAGGTGTGCTATAACAATGAGTTCCGCTGAAAGCCGATTTCTAAGAAAGTTCACAAAATTTACTTCCGTCCTTCCCTCCCAGGCTGAATTCTATTTCTTGGCGTCGCGCTTGGTACTCTTATATGAAGCACTGGTTGAGACGCTTCAGTGTCGCAAGTAACACGTACACACACACTCCGGTGTAACAGCATGTTTTACTGTTACGGAACTTAAGACTTCCCAGGTCACATATCAGCAGAAGTAATGCGCTTACAAGCGGTTATAAACGTGTCGAATTAACATAATTATTTTGTTGTTTTCGACATAAAAAAATAATATGTAACCTTAACCATAACTGAGATTTAATGCTTTCAGAGGAACTACCTTTTTTATTTTTGAATAATCTTTTGACTTCCCGCTTCTTATCTAAAGACGTAAAGATTTTACGTAAAACTAATTTTACTGTCAGGCAATCATGGAAGTTTCACTCGTTTAGTCAGATCTAACACAAATAAAATTGTGAGGTTTTGATGTTCTCACCATGCTCTGACTCAGTGGATGTTGACGAAAAGGAGTTAAATACAGAGCATTAACATGGAACGGCCTTAAAGTGTCACGATGTTCTACCGATATGCATGTGAAATAAATATATCCAACATATGTGACAGGAAAGTAATAAAGTTGAGGTCGTCAGGGTGGTGTATATTAAGATTACGTTTCAGACTATGGCGCCGTATAATTTGGTCGACAGGTACTGAAGCATATGTAATCACATGCCAGAAGACTGTAATCTTCCGCGTTAATATTGTTCTGTGGCTTAGGTTTCATTCTTTCTCCAGCGAGTATACCTTGAGTTACAGGCATGGGCTAGCTCGTGTCTGCATCGCAGCTAAACTGTGTCAGCAGAATACAGATCAAGAGTTAACACTGGAGCTACGGCGTGGTAACGTGTAATAAAGCCAGTAAATCTGTTTCGTCTTATGGTACGCAGCAAAAAAACTAGTGTAGGCTCGACTGCCCTCAGCAATGCAGTCTGGGATCCTAAGATAAGAAGCACAGACTCGCTGCAGTGCACTCATTATTGCCGTTTTGTTGCAAGAAGCAAATGGGATCGTGGGAGAAGAATTTCAGCAGTTCTTTTTAATTGCTTTGTGTTCTAGCTACCATTATTTCTTCGTTTATTTAGTTTTAGTTTCCGTGTTTCTTTCTTTCTTTCTTTCTTTCTTTCTTTCTTTCTTTCTTTCTTTCTTTCTTTCTTTCTTTCTTTCTTTCTTTCCTTCTTCTTCCTTCCCTTCTTGATTCAGTCGTTCTCCTGTCTCCTTGCATTGCTTTGTTCAAGAAGTCCGCTGCCGTGTTCACAAACCCCTGTCACTAACCCTTCTCCTCAGCCACTTCAAACCACTCCGCACTTTCGCAGCTTACTCACCTAAGATCACTTTCAATATCATCCTTCCACAGGCAAACAGACTCTCTGGGCGGTCACATCCCTTCAAGTCTTCCGATTAAACATTTTCCTTACTTCTGTTCTCCCCATGCGTGCTACATGTCTCGCCATCTAATTCGTCCTGAACAATTGCCATATACAATAACTGGTGAAGCTTACATGTTATAAATCGCCTCATTATCCAACACTATTCATTCTCCCGTTAATATATTGATACAACTGAACAGAAAATTCCACTTGGCCCAACCTCGCTGTTACGCCAATACTTACATGTGGAATGAAAAGCAATTCTGGTTCTTGCCATTTAAAATTTTCATGGCACTGAAAATTAAGATCCCCGTATTCTGCGGCGTGATAACCTCTCGCTTCCTAATTCGTTATAAACATTTCAGAAGAGCCTACTCCTTTACGTATAACACGAGGATGGAGGTAGCAGCTTCGTCCGCAGTATTCTTCGTACCTAGGAAATTATACGTTATCACAACTCAGAAGGCCACAAATTATACGGCGTCATATCGCAGACAGTCACAAATGAAACTGAGGTTTCCGCCGCTCCTTACTAAATTTTAAGGCGATTAGTTTTATTTTGTATTTAATGTTACCGTAGTAACTGCAATTGCGTCTAAAGAATACATCGTTTGATTCCTGTAACCTTAATTTTAAGTGTTATTTAAAGACGCTGGTTATAGGTTCGGTGAGTATGGAACATTGGTGGAATTATACTGACAGGAGAAACTGAAGTACTCGGAGGGAAGCCGGTCCCAGTACCAATTTCTCCACCACAAATCTCACATGGATTGGCCTCGGATTGCACACATTCGTCCACGGTGAGAGAAGGTCGCCTAAACGCCTGAAAGTGTCACGGCATTCTTGTAAGTGTAAATAGGTAATAACATTATTCAATATACGACGCTGACTAAACTTCAATACGGCTAGTAAGTCAATACAAAAACGTTATTTCTGCTTGGTCTATGTATCTATTGTGGTGCGGAAAATCATTCTCCCATAGGAAAAGTGTATCTCCTGAATATATGGCTAAAGCATAATAACATAGATCTACTGTAGTAAAACAGTATGAATGTAAATTATTAATGTAATGTTTTCAAATTTCATTTTGTTTGCCGTAATGTACGAGGAATCGTGACGGGGAGATTTATTGTCTTTCTGCCTTTATATAATGCGCTGCAGCCACATAGTCAGGATAACAGAACCAACCGGAATGGCGGAATTAATTAATTGGCCCCGCGAAAATAAAATGTCGTGGCAATAAATTCTGAGTGTCACGCAATATGGGGCGGATGGGAATGACCATTTTTTGGGGTCGATTCAAAGAGAGGAAAAAGAGAAAGCTAATTTAGAGGGCAGCGTTGAAATTTTCTTCGTTTTTCAGTCGAATTCAATTTGAACCTTTTAAATATTCAGAAAGATATGTGAGGAAGATCCCACTATTCCGCAGTGTTCGAACTGGAGAGGAAGACGGTTGCCCACCTGCTCCAGAAATAGTAACCAAGTGCTGGAAGAACTTAATTGTCATCGACTTAGCGCTATCTGGTTCGTGAAAGCGGGTACTGAAATTAAGTCAATCACTCCGCATACTAATACAGTTACAGGTACATCTGCATCGAGCGTCTTATTCACTCTAAGAGTCAGGTATTCAGTATTTGCGTTTCACGTACCATGACTAATTATCAACTTCGGGGCCCCAACATTATGCCAAACACAGTCTACTGTCTGACGTATATTTCTTGCAGCTTACACATTTTGGGAATTTGGCTCTACTCAAATCTTCTGTTGACTGAATGCCACTGTTCTGGCAGACATTTGATTGATTTTATTTTAAGGCTATTATCGAAGGTTGGGGTCGAACCCAGAAACTTTAATAACGCTAGTAGGCTAATTAATACGAAACAGGCTGACGCACAATAGCTTGTTATTTTAGAGGTCGTGGATTTGATCACGTCTTTCGCTACTAAACTTAAAATACGGACCATATGTCATTAGTGACAATTTACGGAACACGACAGTAAATTAACACCTGGAACATCACGTTTATCAAACGCAGGTCTTACCATAGACAGTACATAATTTAGAGTATATGATGGTGAAAGAAGTTAAATGTTTCAAAAAGGCTTTCGAGTATCACAACTCTACACGATACTCTTCAAAATGCGATTTTTATTCAAGTTGTTAAGAAATTCATTACATGTATGGAAGAAAAATTCACCACCATGATTACAAAATCCCACTACTCTGCACAATAATCAGGCCTGTAACGGACATTTTGTTTTGTAAGCCCATAGGTAGCATTAGTGCTGTCTTTAAAATTTTGAAAATTTGAAGACAGCCTGATTATGCGGGTTAATTACTAATTTCAGTTATCGGCCTAACAGTTGGTCTTTTTATACACGTGGACAAGCTAACCTTCGTTCACAAGTGCTTAAATGAAGTTGGAGATTTTCTACAAGTTCAGTACGGCGAGATGACTTGCAGGTTATCCAGTTTCCGTTACAAATTACTGAAGATTTCTTTCCACCAATTTTATTGGCTATATATAACCGTCCTATTGACCAGTGAAAGGTTTATCGAGCTTTAGTAGAAAAAGCACCACGAATTCCAAAACTGAATTATAATGAAGTAACTAAACCATGTATGTGAGGCAGTCAGATGTCAGGCGACTTTACTGAATATCGCTTTGTGTACGAGAAAGAGTGGAGAGGAAAAGTGCAGATAGAGCAAGCAGGTCTGCAATATTGGACAGACAGAATCTGACGGTTAAATCTGTCGGAAGCAGCAGCTATAGATATACATACAGGGACGTCGCAGTATTCATCAGACTGTGCCTAAATACAAGACAGGCCTACAACTCTGAATACATCCCGACTGAGAAGCAAGATAGGAAATCTATAGGCCTCCATATTGTACTCCTGCTGAGTCGCTCAACTTTTGGAATGAAGGGGAAAGGGTGAGGTGGGATGGATGGGTTGCTTCAATATGAAAATTGCTTGCAATTGATGAGGAAAGCAAAATGAGAGAGACAGAGTTGGAAGAGAAGGGGGAAATCATTGAAGCTACTGGAAGATGAAGTCATTTGCAAATGAGCATCAACTCGCCTGTTCCTCTCTTCCTGTCTTCCTCTCTTTCTGTCGCGTTCCCTAGCAATCATTAAGGACATATTCAAGGCAAATGTAGGATAATTTGTGAAATTATTCCAGCTAGGTTTATATATGCCTGCACTGTACAGTAGACGTTACTACAGAACAGAGCTATTATGACGAACACAGTACCAGATAATGTGCATTAGAGTTCATTCGACCCAAATAACAGAAGAGACAGAGCAGAAACATAAGACTCCGAATATTACAGGTTCTGCCGGTAGCGATTCAGAAAGTCGTCGCATTTTTAAAATATCCGAGTCCAAGAACTGAACCTATTAATGTTCTTCATTCTTTCATAATCGACAAAAATCTGAAATTATAATAATTCAATTTATTTCGCTCCGTTGAACCACGTACACAAATATTTAAACGCGTGTTATTTGTGCTGCGTGTAGAACAAGGACGCGAATCATTACTGAGTGAGGCAAACTAGCATCGTTGAAAGCATTTCCTTAAGTATCAGTCGAAGAAAACATGTAAATTAAAACGCATTAGAATAGCCCTGAAACTTGTATCTTTACCCCAAAATGTTTCAAAAACACTGTTTTATTACTCTTTAGCACACAAAATTATTTTATTTGACGACTGGACTAGTCACTATTTACTCCCGACCCCCTCAATTAATGTGATATCTGACTACAACCCAAGACACCTGGAACTCCTTGAAGCTGGACAGATTTGGCTCATCAAGCGGAACCTGCAAAATACGTTGCAGTCTCTGGCGAAAATTTGAGACATACTAATGAATATTTTAAAAATATTACTGCCCTCCAAACATTCTTCCGAGTGCAATATTGGCCTGAGGGCTTGAGGTTGGCGACAACAGTACTAGAACAGCAATACAGAGTAAATCTGTGTTGCTCTAGTAAACCGTAATTGCATTTGTGATAAATCCTGTTCAATTCCCGGCTAATCTACTTGAAATAACCCGTTGTTTCTTTAGAACTTTCGGGTGAATGGTACAATGGGTCTTTATGCAGGTCGCGAGCCTTTCCTTTCTGATTATTCTGCATTCGTCGCTCAAGATCATCTTAGATCTCACCCTGACGACATGTAAATTTTTAAATTCAAACTGCATTGTCAAACAACCTGAAAATCAACAACAGCACAATACTGATTTCAAGAATATGCAGAGCAATGAGGAAAGCAGGCTATACATTATAATCTTCCAGTCCATTCGACGTTCATGCATTACAAATGTTATAATTTAAAAGACGATTGGAAATTAGTACTAAAATGCCCATATGTCCGTCCCCATCAGTGATGTTTGACGTAACTGATAAATCAATTAGAAAATCTGTGCCTAAGGCTGTTTAAAACACTGGACGTCATTATTTCAGCATAACTTATGGGCACTTCCGGAAAAATATATTTCATTCTACTGGAATATAATTCATAAAACAAGCACAAATGTTAACATTTTTAAATGCGTGTATATTTATATATTCAGAAAGTATTGGTAAGTGTCTTGTTGATGGAATGGGAATAGGTGTTAATAGTAGAACACTGTCGAAGGAGAACAAATACATTTCAGACTGTCGTATTAAACAAACAAACCCAAGGAATCAATAGAGTTTATTTTAATATAAACCAACATGAAGAACGGGCACTTTCAGTAGCATTTATACGAATTTCGTTCGTCGAATTCGAGAAAACATTCTTTCTGCGTAGAACAAACAAATAAGAATAACTGGTTGAAACGTAAATGCAGAGCAAGCATGACAGACGACAAGATTCCCTGCGTAAACAACTGGGTTCATTTCAAGTATCAGTAAATGGTTTTAAAATAGTTTAAAGAAGCAAGAAGTGATTTCTTCAGCCATACAGAGAGAGTTCTGGGGAAGGAGTTGGTAATCGTGTGAAAAGACAAGTGGTGTGAATAATGAAGTGGCGCCGTTAAACAAGTCTGTTCTTTGAAGGAAAACATAAAACGTAAATCTAACGATTCTTAGAACGCATTTACAAACAGACACGCGAGGTACTTCTTCCTTCACTCATTTTCCAGTCTGGTCCGACTTTTTATGTGATCCACTCCTGTACATATAAATACATGAGGACTACATTCACTGCCAGGAATGTACTCCATTTGCTCAGGAAAGTTACACAGCTGCATTATTCGGATGATTAAGTACATCACGAAACTTCCTGGGGTTCCGCAATTGAATGCTCCCCCATTACTAGCAACAACTAGAGTTGTCAAAATATATGAAATTCCGCAGAAATATTATTACAGACGCTTGAGTCCATATCTACAATTTCATCGGTTTAGAACTTATTAAAGACGGAAGGAACAAGTAGTGGCTTATATGTGGAGCTCATCCTCGCGTTAGCCTAAAATAAGTGACAGAAACCAAACCTCGGCCAGAATAGCATTGACCTGGTTGTTTCCCGAATTAGGCATCTCACGAATGACAGTTAGTTTCTCTATGAATCGCAACTACCTCGCTCGGAGCACTTGCAAGACAATAAACGCAATTTTATGAAAACAGAAATTTTGTTTATGTACACATAGACCAGGCACTTCTGAACTATCTCGAGCAAGTGCCTGGCAGGGAAATTATAGGCTTTTATTAGTCATGTAACGGCTTCGAATCTTCACCAAATCACCGGCCATGCGGACAGAGATTCTTCGTGCCCTTCCCCAGCATTAGACTCCAATGACGGAATATCGTTCTCAAAAACAGGCCACGAGCACTTTTTTCCCAAAACCCCCCCCCCCCTCCCCCCACGCTTTAACTCCTCCCCAAACATGACAACCTGCCCACTTCATTTTACGACACAAAACTTGTAAAACAGCAGCACTGTTGTTACATAACCCATAAACCTGGCTTGGCTACATGGTGGATGGAACTTTCGCACCGTTTTTGTAGGCTGAGGTCCCCGTGTACCAGTGACAGACAGACTACACTCCATGACAAAAGTTAAATCCCCTCGCGGAGAAATTAGGTCATTATTAAAACGCGACCTACAATTAATTTTAACTTTATTATACGCATTACACTGATTATTGTAGCAGCATTAATTGGCTACATTGATGGATAAATAAGTAAAGAACAAATAACCTTGTCTCCCAAATTTTCTTTTTCGTACCTACAAAGTGGTAATAGAAAATCGAGCAGTGCCCATTCCGGAGCAGGGGTTATCGTGTCTTAACACCACTAAGACAACAATCGGGCCTTAGGATGAAGTGTTCGGATCAATCGTGGTACCAGAAGTGTTACTTTGTGTCTCCAGGTAGGGGCAGATTGTGTAAATAACGTTCAGGTAACATAGTTAATATTTGAGTACACACAACCTTCCTTTCAGATTTCCCGACCAGCTGTCTCTTCGAAATAACCACATACGACGCCCAGTAAAAATACAACGTAACTGTCCCCGTCTTCTTTAGACAGAATTCTAGATACCAATTTACGCTCCATCTAGTTTCTGTATTCTGAAATAGCAATGTAAAAGGCACCCTTTTCCTACCTAATAACTGTATTTTGAGGTAAAATGAATTGATTACATTTTAGCCATTCCATCACCGACCGTCACCACTCCGTCAGTCATTCAACAGGTCAGTATGAATTATAACGCTTCCATTACAGTAAAAGCAACCAACTCATGATCATCAGAATGTGCACGGATTTGGTTCCGGAAACGTCGGGTAGAAATGTGTTGGCCATCAGTCATCTGCACAGATTCTTTCAAGCTCTCGCTTATCGCTTGTAATTCCACGAAGCAGATTCTTGATAAGGAAACTGTCGTTCAGCTGCTCAAGAATTCCCTCAGAACTTTGCAGAACCTCAGAGTTCAGGAGCGCGTTCAGAACAGCCTGCCGCGAGTCTCTATCATGAGCGAAGTCTCAAATCATATACCCCCAATATACGCATATAATTCCCACGCGTTCCAACTAAAGTTTGAACCTACGTCTCATGTCTCTTAGACGTGCTGCATTCCCCGCCTCTCTTGCCCTCTTTGTTTTGACCATCCTCAACACATGTGGTGAAAATTAAAAATTCTGTATCGGCATTATCATGAAGTATCCTCCATGCCCCTTTCACTTCCTATGTCTTCGGTCTAGATATTCTTAGAACGCTGCTCACACTCACCCTTAATGTGAGTGTTCAGGTTCAAATCTATATAAAACACAGGGAAAATATACTCACAGTTATGCACATTTTAGTCTTTCTGTTTCTACATAACAGACGGAAAGACAACAGATCCTACACTAATGGTAGCCAGAACTCCCAACCGTTGGTACACTTTTCATTGCTTCGTGTAATTAATTATGGTTTGGCACTTTACTTTCCAAATTTTTGAACTTAGCCACACTTTAGAAAGACGGATTGCCTGTCTCCCGCTCATTAGAAATTAGCAATTAACGTACAGACTTAAGCCCTACTTAAAGGCACTACGTTTCTTGTAGCGTAAAACATGGTCAGTACTAGCTAATATTATCTCACAATTTCCTTCAGACAACATTTTGGAAACACCCTCTATTCAATATGATTTTCAGCCACTTTACAAATCCACTGACCAGAGACGTGAAGCGAAGCTCCATGTTCGTGGCGATGAATCAGGCACTAGTTGTTGTCACAACTTGAAATATCGACACATCAGATCTCTGAACCGAAACACATGGACTGCATACACTTCTGTTCTTTCCCTAGCAAAAACTGCCTCTGTGCTTAACTGAGCTCCCAGTGAAGACATAACTGTGTGAAAGTGCAGCACCACATATTCTTAAACTCAGCACTAAGTGCGGCTGCTTTGTCAATTTCACGACCCGGTCGCTGCATCCTCCAGAGTACAGGGCCTGTGGTACCCAGTCGGTGGGAAGCTCGGTTGATGCCGGAGCCGATCTGAAGGCTAAGCAGTAGAGACAAATCTCTTACGCATACCGGGAATCTAACCGCAGTTCCTCGGTCGTCCAGTCCATAGCCTAGTGACTAATCCGAATGAAACAAAGAAGGGGCTACCTCCACAGGAAAATGAGGAGTAAGAATCGTTACCTTGCCAACAGCAGTAGAACTGAATTGTTACTGCCTGCGCGAAGAAAGTTTTACTGCCCTACAGTCTCCTAACTGCTTCCTACTCGAATGTAGGCATTCATGTACGAAATATTTAAGACTTGTGTTGGGATCTGTAAAAGCGACGTATTATATTATACCAAGACCTAAGTAATACTAAACAAATTTAATCAACATTATCAACACACTCAAAACAAGTAAGAGAAACAAAATATTGCAAAACAAGACTAGAGAATTGAAGGCAGTCCTACTTTATACGCACTTTTTCAACACCTCGATCACCCGACTGCAATTTACACACGTGGCTTCCAAGAATTCTATATCGAACTGCCTACGTCATATTATTCTATCCAGTGTTTTTAATGTTTTCTGATCTTCAAATTATACATTTCGTTCATTCTATTTCTTTTAAACTACATGTATCTTTTAGCTTGTAAATGTTTAGATCTCAAACCTGAAGTTTTTACAGTATACCCACTTCTGTGTTCTTGTGATTGGGCCTGATGATGACTAATCATTTTTAGCCGAAACATGTAGCCTTATTCTTACTGCAAAAAATGTTATGTTGACTAATTGCAACATTCATTTAAAATTATATTTGCTAGGCAAATTTTATTGTGGGTTTACAATATTAAATTTAATGAAAATCAATTGAGAAATTTACAGCATAAATCAAAGGTCAAAAGAAGGGGCTAAGAATACGATGTCATATGTATGTGTTTACACTGTGTGCTTTATGTGACGACTGTGTTGTAATGGACACCAAAATGACTAACATCAGCATATTGAAATAAATTATTGTCTAAGGGACTCGAACCCATAATCCCAATGTTCTAGAAGTCCATGTTCTTTAAACTGCATAAATATTTAAATTTATATGTCCAATAATAATAATAATAATAATAATAGCAATAATGATGATAATAATAACAGTAACCATGAACAGTAAGCGCGGAATAGCTGCGACATTGTATACCCTAGAAACATGGTTTGTTTCAGGCATATAAGTATTAATACCCTGCATAAGGAGATAATGTAATAATAGCAATAATAATAATAATAATAATAATAATAATAATAATGAAGGTAATGTAACTGGGTTAAGGAATCAAGAAGTAAAAATTGACAGAACCATCCCTAACATTAAATCGGACATCAAAATCCGTGATAATGAAAAGGCACACATCCGTTAATAGACAATGCAGTTTCAGGAGATAGAAACGTGATCACGAAGGAAGCCAAAACGATTTTAAAATACAAAGACCTTACAACAGAAATACATTGCATTTGGGAAGTAAAAACAAAAGTGATACCAGTATTAATAAGAACAAATCCGACCACCTCAAAATCGTTCAGAAAATACCTGATCAACAGACTTGAAATGTACATTAAGGAACTAGAGAAAACGGCATACTGGTGAGTGCAAACATACTTAGGAAAGAACTAAGGTAAAAGTACAAAATTCTTATCATAGGAAATAGCATTACAAATACCAAAAATTGTAAACCACAGAAGAGCTACAACATTGTATACCCTAGAAACATGGTTTATTTCAGGTATACGTATAATTGTACATAGGCTACATAAGGGTGATAACTAATAATAATAGTAATTATGATAATAATAATATGGTAAACTATATTATTATTACTGTTATTACATAATATTATGTGCTACATTGTTATTACTATTACGAGCAGTACTACTACCACCACCATTTCTTCTTCTTCTTCTTCTTCTCCTTCTCCTCCTCCTCCTCCTCCTCCTCCTTCTTCTTCTTCTTCTTCTTCTTCTTCTTCTTCTTCTTCTTCTTCTTTAAAACCATGCTTGAAGCAGTAGTGGCTTCAGCTGGATTATTTAATTCTTGCTCCATATGTTTGGTTGCAGTGGCAGGGGACAGCAGGCGACTGATGTGACCCCTGGGTCCTGCAACCCAGCAGTACTCGGGCTATACATTTCAATCTGGACTGTCAGACAACGGGGGGAGGTGCGCTCCGGTCCTCCGAGACACCGAAAAATACCCGAAAAGGGGAAAAATGTAGGCAAGGCACTAGATATTATAGACGGTTTTTTATGTTTCATTCGCACAGACTAATACAGTAGCTACACCAAAAAAGACTTCAGCTCACGCCCGCCGACCTTTCCTTCTAGAACGATGGTTTTTGTTCAGTCAGTTCAATTCGTTTAAATTCCATTAACAATAAGATCATCATCATCATCATTTACAATCACTGTATTGATCTGATATCTATAACAAAATTATGTATCTGTCAGGTTTAAGTACAGCTTCAGCAACACCAAATTGTTTACAGCCTGCCTAATAACATGATATGTTTGTAAAGGTACGTTACGAAAATCTCGGCCAATAACACTCAAAGAACCACCTTCACTGGCGGAACAAGCTAAACAACGAGGAAACCATGTATGGTCTCCCTATTCAACACACACAACTTTTTAGCTACTCAGGACGTGATGTAAAGTGAAATTATGACAACGACGTCAGCACTGAATTACATAATTTTCAAGCTATGTGTAGGAGAACCAAACGAGTCTTCGTGAAATATACTAGAAGAGAAATCTAGCTACATTTTTGTAAATTTGGGCTGCATTGGCCTTTGTTTATGTGAGTGGTTCCTCGGTCCTTAGAAAGAAAGTAGTGTCACGTACACGCTAAATATATGATATTCCCAAGAGGAATCAGAGATGTATCCTGCATTATCACACACGAAACTAAAATTTAATTGTGACAGCAGTTAAATCTACATACATCCTCAGTTTAAGTAAAATTAAAGATAATAAAGACAACTGGAAAGGACAATGCAATGGATGAAGGCAGGCAGATCAGACTGTCACTCTCCAGTTCCATCCTACAGGAAGAAGAGACACAAGCAAACCACATGAGAGATGGAAATGAAGGCGAAAAATTTCGAAAAGCCTAAGCCCTGACAGGAATAAAAACAACAAGGCATGCTATTGAAGTCGGTGTTCGGTGTGTTGTACTATTTAAATACATAATTTGCCCCAATGAGGCGTTTCGTATCAGTCCCTTTCTTGAAAGTACCACTGGTATAATTTCCACTTTCCGCCCTTTTAGTACACTATTCACGAAAACTTACAAAAATGCACTAATTACCTCCGCTAAGTCGGTTTTCTCGTCCGCCCGCAAGGAACAACACCAGAAAAGACGGACAGACTTTCCAAAATCTTCACACAGGGCAATTCCACTATAACTAGGCAGCACAATTCAGTTTTTCTTTATATCTGACAAAAGTAGCCAGCATTTTATATGTTTACACACACTCGTTTCTCAGGACGTCTTCGGCGTGATGCCCGTAATCCTCCGCATTTCTGTTATGGAGACACATATTTTGAAAAACAAAAAAAGTCTTCGAATCCTGAAACGTTTATCACATGTCTTGTACAAGGGAGCGTAATCCGCACGTAACTCTCCACTTTTTGTAGGACCAAAACATGTTTTGGACAATTTTAGAATAACGAAACTTCTAATACATTCCTAGTGCAACCCTT
Organism: Coptotermes formosanus; assembly: GCA_013340265.1. Taxonomy (NCBI): domain Eukaryota; kingdom Metazoa; phylum Arthropoda; class Insecta; order Blattodea; family Rhinotermitidae; genus Coptotermes; species Coptotermes formosanus. The sequence goes on along the minus strand of BLKM01003458.1, from coordinate 490,603 downwards.
TTGTAAGCCTTGCGCTTTTCTAGATAATTAAAACCAGCGGAGTATACGCACCACAGTTTTTGGTAACTACACTTACATGTGTTAAGGCCCATTTGTTTCACATTTTGTATTGCTGACTACAGTTATTTCCCCACTGTTTGGCTCTTATTGGTGGCTTTGCTCGGTATCCTAAAACCTTTATTTGTACGTAATTGTATTTGAGACTTTCGTATTTACATAATCCGCTCCGTTTTATAAATGAAATAAAAACCTGAGTAAACATAAGTTATCACCTAACAGTTCTATCAATTCGTGACCACTAGATAGCAGTAACCTATTGTGCATAGCCTTAATAGGATATTTACTTCAAACGACGCTTTTCCTACTCTAACTGCATCATAAGTATAGCTTTAAGTACTAAGTGCAGCTGACAGACTTACTTGAGTCTTTTTCAGCCTGTATTCTCAGCCCCTGCTCTTTCTACACGTGTAGTGGTCGCTACGTACACACTTTCTACACGTGTAGTGGTAATTACTTAGCCACTTTTCGCCCTACTTACAACGATGTGTAAAACCACTTTTTAAGTTACTTTTTCACAGCCTGTTTTCATCGGCCCTAGACACAAGCGTTGTTTCTAGTCAGATGTTTTATTAAATAGCTTGAATACGTTTCTCAGCCCAGCATACATTTTTAATCTTCTTATAATGTATATTAATAATTGGAGCAGGGGTACCATACTCGGTAAGGTGCCTAGGTTACAGGCTGGACAACCAAGGAATCGTGGATCGATTACCAACAACGACAAGAAATCTTTCTCTCCTTGCAGCCTCCAGACCGGATCCGCTCACACACCATCTTTTTGAGCACGGAGATCGGTTCTGTAGCTCACTATCATTCTTTCAAGTGTGCAGACCGGTTTGGTGTTAGCTGTAGCAATAACAGTGTTGTATTTTCGTTAAAATGATCTCTTTTGGTATGTTCTGCTGGCCCAGTGGGAATGGACGTATTTGTACACGCTGTAGATTCTGTTGTCGTTGCACACTAATTCTTGAAATCCAAAACCCATTATATAAGCCGTAGCGACGCCTGGGTATGGGAGATGTGGTTATTATGATGGCCTTTTATAGGAATTTTCGTATTCAGAGTATGTACTGCAGAAACTGAGTAAAATTACGAGCTATTCAAGTGTGATTATACTACTCTCAGTATGTACCGAAACCTTTTCACTCCAGCAGCTCGCAGTTTCAGAGAGAACATTAAATGTCACAGTTATATCTATTTTACTCTTATGTAGACTACTAGCCGTTCGTCGGTTAACAAGTAACAATTTGTACTTCACACAGATTGTACTTGGTACTCCTATAAAGCTCTTTTATAAAATGGAAAGTGCTCCTTCATGAAAATGAATTTTTGTCCATTGAAATGAAATCCTACACGGAACGTGCGTGCCACTGGAATTTAATCGCAATTCCAGTCCAAGAGGGTAGAAGCAAAGAAGGGGTCCAGTGAGCGGTCAGCTCCATGGACTGCAAGAATAGGCATCAGATTCCCAACACGTCTCCGGAGGATCGGCTACAGGCTGTCTCGTAACTTAGATCCCATCTCTATAAAAACTGGCAAGTCCTGAACACTGCCTTTAACACAATCTAGGAAGCTGCATGAGCAATAAGCACTCCGTATGCAACGTAAGTTCCATCTACGTTTCGCCGCGGTCCAAACTGCAGACGTTTCAGCATTAAGATCACCGGTTCGAAAACGCCTCGTGGCATGGGTGTGTATGCCCTTTTTCGCGATGTGCCCTAGTGCCTTCCAGTGGACCGGTCTCTCCTTAAAAGAACAATCAATCTAAAGCAGTAGTCCTCAGCCTTTGTTGCCAGCAACTGACTTGTAATATTCTTTTTTTTCGAGGCACTCCAGAATTAGAACAGATGACTAAAATTTATAGCGGGCTTAGGCCCGCGCTTATTTCCCTAAAATACAATATATAATGTATAAAAACACAAAATCGTTGTAAATCAAAAAATAATTATAGCGTTTGTACACGAATCTCAATTTACAACCTTTATATATATTGAAGAAGACCTTATAAATCGTACTTGGTGTGGCCCCACTCGCACTGAATCGTACTTGGTGTGGCCCCACTCACACTGAATCGTACTTGGTGTGGCCCCACTCGCACTGAATCGTACTTGGTGTGGCCCCACTCGCACTGAATCTTCTAACAATGAAAGACTAAGAACTTCGATTTTCTGGGCTATTACATAGCTTTGGAAAGCAGTTGAGTTCCGACGTTTCGAGAACTTCTACTGGTCCCATTTGCATAGAAAATATGACCAGTAGGAGTTACCGAAACGTCGGAACCCAACTACTTTCCAACGCTAAGTAATAGCCCAGAAAGTCGAAGGTTCCATTCATATTGCGGCACAAGCTTGAAATCACGCAAACTGAAAGACTACTTCCCGAATCTTCCGTTACTATGATTTTCACGTTTTCCACTACTGCGTTTACTTGTAACAAATCCCTCTATTTTAGGAGAATTACTTGTAAGAGTTCCTCTCGTGAACAAAAATTGTTTCCAAGAAAGGACGTTACACTCAACGGAACTTGTATAGGGACTGAGTGACACAGTTTCTTGCGTACACAGCCCTCACAAAGAACTTCACTAGTCTACTTGAAATGCGCCACTGCAAGTGTTCACTACTGTAGCACTCAGATGCAGAATATTAAATCACTGGTATTAACACTTACTTATATGTTTTCGAAAGGGAAATACCTCTTCCCTGTATATGAATACAAACACTGCGTATTTTCCTTCCAGCAATCTTGAAGAGGCAAAGCAGTTTCTATGAGAGTTTGCAGGGAAATACACGCAATTCGCGAACTCCTGCTTCAGAATACTTCCGCATTACTCGACTTCCTTCGGAATTAGAAAAGCAGAGCTCTGAGATCTCCATACTAAGTGTGCCTGATCTTTCGCTTTCAGCCTTTGGACTACGCGACCGGCTTCAGGATGTAAAATATGGATGTTGTGACACTCTAGGCCGCCCAAAATTCATGCCTAAATTTTTTTCATGTCACTAAATAAAAAAAAACTGTGTACGCATAAATGCGAAATGGCAGCAACACCTCACTTAACGTCGTGCCTAAAATAATACGTATGGTAACAGATCTTCGAGAAGTGTGCAGACTTTGTACAGATAACTTCTGTGGAATGTTGAGCAACAGTGGGGAGCCCCTCAAAAAGTTTTATGTAACTTTCATTTGGTGACACTAATTAATGGATCACTGTATGCTGGAATACGAAATTTGTCTAATACTAAAACCGACTACAAGGTTACTTACAAATTATAAATAAAGTATTATTTTCAAACTGACAATTGCAAATACCAAAATCATGCGAAAATTTGAGGTTCTACTCCAAAAATGCACCATAGGCGCAGTGAGAATCTGTATTTACGTACCAAGCTGTTGAAAAAAACAAGGTTATCATGACGATGATTATGGTTATTCTGCCTACGTAGCACCAACGAAATATCAAGACAGGCTTCGCAAGGAGTCGATCTTATTGCCATATGCTCTTAAGCTGTCCACTGTATCCACCAGCTAAATAGTACTTTATCGTTACGCGTTATTGTCTGTGTGTACAGCATCTAACAAAACAGAGGCCTATATTAAGGACACAAAATTTATAACACTGGATGGCTCCACAATAGGAAATTTGGGTTCAATCAATTCCTATATTACATTTCCGGATCCAGATATTTCAGAGTGGAAGACACTTGTATGCGCTCTTGGCATGAGATGTGTGAATGAAGATAAAATAAAGGACATGCCATATTCTTCTCTCTGTTAATGTGGATAATACTTTTACGAAACCGCTGAACAAATATCAGTTAAGTGTGATGCCTGGTGTCATTCACACAGAAGACTGTACAGCAAAATTGTTTTTACTTTTATTGGATCAATTTTAATCACCATTTTACTTTCATCTCAAATCCAACATGATCACACTTCTCAAAGATCTCACGTCGTACAAATTATTTATCTTATCGTGGACTAATATTTTGTTTTAATTGGTTCCCTGAATCAATAATTCCGGCTTTATACCTCCTATTATACCTAAAACTGGTCACATTGTCAATTGTATATTTGCATCTTCTAGCAAAACCAATGATGGAAGCTACATAGTAAAGAATGCATATAGAAACACTTTGCAGACGTATATGCAGTACGCCTGCACGCTTACATACCTTCCTTCAAGGACATTTCAAGAAGTCTATGGGTCCCCGGCATATTTGAATATGTCGTCCCTATTCCTGCCATTTTGACGCTACAACGCAGAAAAAAGTTCAGTTTCTAAGGGAAGAATTTACGAACTTTACTAATACGATAAAGCGGTAGAAGACAATGACAATTCTGTTTTTCTAACAAACTACTTTGAATGAGGCACTAGAAAGCCCCCCCGGCGACTGAGATGCTTACTCGCTCGCGCAGAAAAATCGTCACTATTTGAAAAAATTATTTGTTTCTGCCGTAAAATAATAACGCTATAAGTGAGCAAAAGGTTCTCCCCAAACACGAGCCTGTTTTTTTTTGTGCAACAGCTCTAGTTAGGGTTTTCTGCAAGTTAAACTTTACACTATCGTAGAAACGGAACTAGCTTCGGGTTTCCCCGTGCCATAACAAGGACGCTAATTTGAACTTTCCCCAAGATATTTTCTCCCCAGCCTTCGAATATCCATGCACATAAAAACAACTGAAAGAGTTTATCTTTTGCCTTCCAAAAGGAATAACTTCCGTGTTTGCGCATATTCCCCACCGCTGTTCGTTGTGATTGTTCTAGTGACCAGATCAAGAAGAATGAGATGAACAGGCATGCGGCGCACAGGGAGGAGAGGTGCATACAGTGTTTTGGTGGGAAAACCTGAGAGAAAGAGACCAATTAGAAGACCTAGGTGTAGATGGGGAGTAATATTAAAACGCAACTTCAAGAAGTGGGATGGAGGCACGGATTGATTAATCTGGCTCACAATAGGGACAGGTGGCGGGCTCTTATGAATGCCGCAAAGAACCTTCGGGTTCTTTAAAATATGGAGATTTTCCTGAGGACTTGCTCGCTTCTGAAGGACTCCGCTCCATGGGGTTGCTGTTTGTTTCTGACATACGTAGAGACGGACGGACACCATAAATTTTAAGTAATTTTCTCACGTTCTAAGAACCTGGCATTCATATTCAAGATGACCCTAATGAACCTTAACGTATCGCTTAATGATCGGGGATAACAGTCCGTGCAATGACTTGACTGCGGGTTGAACCGCCTGGATGAAATCCCCAGTAGGCACGGGGATCCGTTTTTTCGCTATCATATCACGGTCACTTTGAGGGGGTGGGGGGCATTTGCCTAACTAATGGAAACCGTGAGCACTGCGTCCCAAAACAGGAACTGCTCGCTCACCTCCACCTGGTGTCGACGTCTAACTACCTGGAACCTTACACCGGGTACGATAATTCTGGGCGCATCTTTGCAACGCAACAAGAAGAGCTTCGCGTCTGCAGCTTATCTACTGATGATGCAACGTGCGCCCAACTTTATAGAAGCGCTGAGACAGCATTTTCCACACCAGTTACTGCGTTGCCCTTACACGTGTGCCACGTAGCTAGCTGCGAGAGTGTTTGTTGCAGTTGCTATGTACACAGTACTCTGGCGTCTGAGCCTACATTATCATTCCTTCTGGAGTAAATAATAGTCGCTCATTTAGTCAAGAACCTCCTGCCTTTGACGTAAAAGTTCATTAGTGTTTACAAGTTCACGCCACTAAACAGTACACTGAGCATAACTAACCAACTAACTAACTAACTAACTAACTAACTAACTATATGCAGCAGAGGCCTTCTTGAGAAGCTACCAGTTTCTCAGCTAGTCAAGAAATTCCCCGCATTTTATGTAACCCGGAAGTTCATTACCGCATTCACAAGAGCCCGCCACCTGTCCCTATCCTGAGCCAGCTCAATCCAGTCCATGCCCCTATCCCACTTCTTGAAGATCCATCTGAATATTATCCTCCCATCTACGCCTGGGTCTCCCAAGTGGGCGCCTTCCCTTAGGTCTCTCTACCAAAATCCTGTATGCACCTCTCTTTCCCCTATACGTGCTACATGCCACTGTCCATCTCCTCGATTTGATCACCCGAATAATATTTGATGATGAGTACAGATCATTAAGTTCCTCATTATGTAGTGTTCTCCACTCCCCTGTCACCTCGTCCCTCCTAGGCCCAAATATCCTCAGCACCCCATGCTCGTACACCCTCAGCCTTTGTTCCTCCTTCAGTGTGACAGACCAAGTTTCACACCCATACAAAACAACAGGTAAAATTATAAGTATACAAGCCACACAAATCTCGCCCACACCAACATATCGTATTTCTTTGACATAGAGTTTTATATTATCCTGTAATTTACGACAAAGACTTGAAGGTAGCATCTTCTCTTCACGTTCTAAAACCAAACTTTGTACATATTTTTCTTTCCCCTCTACCTGCCGTACATTCCTCCTATCTTAACGTCTGCGATTTGTCGACAATGTGGAAGTTATTAAGGCAGCGTAAACACAAGTGAAACTCAAATCTCTGTTGCACTTTTTTTTAAACATCTAAGTTATAAAGAAGGCCCGCATTCAAACTTATATGTAGGGAAAATGTATTCACCCTCTAGCGCGAACATGTAAAAACTTCACACACTTGGTGTGTCATGCAGGTTTTTTAAATGAAGTTCTGATTTTTGCAGCACTCTCATTACAAATTTGAACATAAAACAAGCAGATGCAATTTTTACAACACACTCACAACAAAACAGGTGCGCATCCGGAATTTTTCCTTGGGGGGAGGGGGGGCTGCCCCTGAGGCCACATATAATTTATCTTTGATTTTAAAAATTACACTTGTCTACATGGATTTTGCTCTTTTGACTTGGAAGCTTGCTTTATATGAAGTGTTGTGTGCTGATTCCAGAAATGTTATTACTGTTGTTCTATCACATACCATTTTCTAGTGTTTTAGTATTTCTATAATAATACTTTACAAAAATTGTTTGCAGTGCAGTAATTGAACATCAATATCAAAGTCAAAATACACTCTAAATTAAGTAGTTATGGATTTGGCAACATTGTTTTATTGCAGAAGACAGCTTACTTCATAGGCTTCGCAGCACTTTTCACTGTGGTAATGGCTGTGACTAGATAGCAGTTACTACAACTAGTGCTGAGCAAGAAATTTCAATACATGTTAACAACAGTGATTCACCTGGCCAAATCTTGTGCCTTTGTATATTTGTTGTGCCAAAAACAACGCAAGGGAGACTGTGTATGAACAATCCAACTGTATTTTGCTGTATCTGTGGGAATTTTGTGGAAAAAAAAAGACAGAACATAACATCCTTTATTAAAACTGCCTATTCCGCTTTGTTTGGAATTAAGCTAGGTGATCAGGACAAACCTTGGGCTCCTCATACAGAGTGCAGTGCGCAGTGTTGAGGATTTAAGAAACTGGACAAAGGAAAAGAAGAAGGCCCTGCAGTTTGGCATACCAATGGTATGGTGTCAGCCAATAAACCATGTTGACGAGTGCTATTTTTGTATGTGTACACTGAAAGGCTTCAATACAAAAAATTAGAATGGACTTACTTATCCAATTTGCCTTCTACCATAGGACCTGTGCCACATGGCCCTGATATACCAGTGTCTGATCCTCCTAAGCAACTTCATATGTTGGAGGCTGACTCAAGTTCCACTCCCAATGAATTGTCAGATTCTGAATATGGTACTGACATATGGCACAACTGAACCTTTCACCAAACTGAACTGAATGATTTGGTAAGAGACTTAAATCTCCCTAAGGATGTTGCAGGCCTTCTAGGCTCCAGAATGAAGGAAAAAACCTGCTAAATACAGAAACATATGTAACATTTTATAGAAATTGAGAGAAAAATCTACTGCAGTATTTAACCCAACAAGAATCTCTAATGTATTGCAATGACATTCCAAATCTAATAAATATGTTAGGTGTGGAGTATAAAACAGATGAATGGAGGCTCTTCATTGATTGAAGCAAGAGAAGTCTGATATGTGTGTTACTATGTAATGGTAACTGTCTTGCTTCAGTCCCAGTTGCCCATTCAGTTCATCTTAAGGAAACCTACGAAAACCTTGAGCAGGTGATAGAGAAAATAAATTATAGGTAACACCAATGGACGGTTTGTGGTGACTTGAAGGTTCTGTGCATGCTGCTAGGACAACAGTGATACACAAAATTTCCATGTTACATCTGTGAATGGGACAGTTGAGCTCAGACACCACTGGACACAAATACAGTGGACTCAGAGAAATAAACTGATACTGAACTCTAAGAACATACTGAGAAAAAGCTTAGTGAACCCTGAAAAAATGATCTTACCACCTTTACACATAAAGTTTGGTTTAATGAAGCAATTTTTTAAGGCCCTGAATGTAAATGTAAATTGTTTTAATTACCCAAGCAACAAGTTTCCAGCACTTTCACAGGCAAAAATCAAGGAAGGCATCTTTGCAGGACCACAGACCATGGCACTAACTAAAGACAAAATGTTTGAAGAGTCTATGACTGCAATTGAAAGAGAAGCTTGGATTTCTTTTAAAGAAGCGATTGATAAGTTCTTGGGAAATAATAATGACACAAATTATGAGCAAGTTGTAAATAACATGCTAGAGAAATATAAAGTTTTAGGAAGTAAAATGAGCCTGAAACTACATTTTCTCTTCTCACGTTTGGACCACTTCCCAGAAAAACCTAGGGGCAGTCAGTGAGGAACAGGGTGAATGGTTACACCAAGATATCAAGGAGATGGAATGGTGGTAGCAGTGCCGATGGAGTGTATCTATGATGCTGGATGCTGAAATGTGATGAATGTGACACAACACACAAAAAAGAAATCTGGCAGAAGAAATTTTGAAAGCAAGCGACAAAGGTTCTGTTGATTGAAATGCATAACATGAAACACAGACCCACATTTTAATGCAAAATCACATATGTTTTTATGAGAGTATGACAGCAGTTTAAGTTACTCATGTTTTTAGTGACTTTTACTGTTACTTTTTGCTGTTTTTTGAGAAAAATTCAAATGTAATACAGTAACTGATGATTATTTTGTATTCATAACGTTTAAATCCTATTAAAAATGCAAAATTGCTCATATTTTCTCCAAGGTACTGGAATTTTATATTGTCCATATGTCACACATGCATTGCAACATTGCAATTTCAAAGATTTTGTTTTACATCTTTCTTTTGGAACTGTGAAACAATGTAACACAATACAGCAAAATGGAAGTTCTTTCTGTAATCACCATGTGTTAATTATACAGAATCAGTGACTAAAACTAAAACAGCCTTTAAAAAGTTCTGTTTTGTAGACCTGTGTTATGTTACAAAATCATGTGGTAAGTACAACATAGCACTGTCTGCAACTGCAGTTATATACATATGAATACAACTACATGTTCAATGACTCAATCACAGTGTCATACCTTCCTTTTTTATTTCATTAATTTATTTGTCAGTATTCTAATGCACTAGTCATCAGCTGATTTCAATGGCTGATTTCGACTGAAGGGGAAATCACGTAAAACTTTTGGTATCATAATATCTACAAAACCTATCTTTTTTTGAATTTCAATTTTGGAGGGTTTGGGGGGCTGCAGCTCGGCAGCCCCCCCCCCCTTGGGTGCGCCCTTGCAACAAAATAATTTTGAATCTTACCTTATTATTCGAACACGCTCTAAGCAGGAACTCCACGAAGAAAATTATAAGTGAAGCTTTGCGTGATTACGTTTCCAACCCTCATCGGAACACAAACCACATTAAACGTGGCATCCCAAGATGGATTCCTTCCGCGCTGAGAGGTTAATTCATACACCCGGATTTTTTGTGTTTCTTGCGTCACTACACACTATGCGAAAACACTCACTTAGTCCCGCATCGTTGTAAAGATATGATTACGATGTACGTCACTACAGCTGATCTTCGTCTTACGTAACAGTCACAACAGATCCCTGGGCGCCCTTTCTGAAGGTCATTCGCTCCGGCGCGAATTATGACGTCTTGACTCACGCACAGAGCACAGGAGGTGGAGGGGGTAGAGCGTGTTCATAACTCGGCTGATCGGTGTCATAGTATGACAACCTCAGCAACCCAACCTTTCCCTCGCTTTACCCATGATTCATAGCTGTCGAGCGTTGCCCCGTTTGTGTGTTGAGCAGGCAGGTTAGGTGTCTGTGTTATTTTCGTCGCTTTGTGTCATAATTAATGTATTTTATGTTTAATTAAGAAGTTAATGTTGAGTGATAACAACGTGTTAACTCGCGTGTGTACTCAATAAGTTTTGAGGTAGTCATTTATAATTTCCTAAGTGTTTCAAGTGGCAAATGCTTGCAAAACCCGTGGGTATTGGACCTTGCAGTGAGCTAGTTTTCGTGACTTGCTGACAATGTTGAAGCCGTGAACACAAGGTAAGGGTTGTTTTCTACACACCGTGAGAACATGGTAACTTTTGTATATAAGATGTTGCTGCTCTGAGAATATGGTGTATCGTATTTCTAGTACCGATCTTGGTCGAGGTGACTGTGCTTGAACGGTGCGAAATTTGGATGCACCAGGGGGTGAATTATGGTTGTAGGTCTACATCCCGCAGTTTGAAGGTACTTGATTTGGCCGAAAGTACGTTACTCTTCACTTAGTCGAACCTCTTCTACCGGTATATGTAGAAGCATCACGTTACTCGAGAGTATATTTACTGGTTGAGGTTAAATACATGCTGTAGTGAGCATCTTTGTTTTCGTTAGGTCACATTAGGTTAATGCACTAATAATCTACACACCCTATTCTTTGATCCTTGTAACTTAAGTTAACAGCAGGTTCCTGTAAAATTGAAAAATGAAAGGCCTAATTGAACTGCTTCTTTCATAAATGGATTTAGTTCTTGGAGTTTCTGGTTTTTAAACTAACTTGGTGAGGGGTGAGAAGGGAAATATGCTTTCAGGTTTCCACAGAATTTAAACAGGTGAAAGAATCACTTCTGTCAGGTACTGAATGTGCATGGCGTTACTGATGTGAGACAGACTGAAACAGAATGGCATTCAAGGAGTAAGTGCAGGTTGATTCAAGTCCTAATTAACAAACAGAGAACAGAAAGCTGAAGTGAAATCATCTAATGCAATTTTTTCTCCTACTGGACTACATTAAAGCATGGATTTCTCATACTGTCAATTCAAGGGCATGTACTCTTCATAATGTACATAAATAACCTTCTCATGAGAATGAATTCCTTATCAGAACCCATTATATTTGCTGTTGACAGGAATTTTATAATTTATAATAAAATCTTTGATGATTTATGTAGAGTGTCAAACGCAGTTCTGTCTCATGTGTCTAAAAGGGAAGGTGCTTACAAGCTGATCGTAATTCTAGATAAACAAAATGCAACAACATTTATAAGTAATAATTTGCCACACTGTGCACTGAGTATTGGTTACAAAGAAGAGTGTATAGAAGTAACAGTAAATGCAGATTTCTTGGTTTACAAGTTGAAAAACTACATAAAGTGGAAGAATAACATTGATCAATTGATTCTTGAGTTGAGTGGAGCATGCTATGAAGTTAGGTCGATGTTCCATATCAGTAACATTCTAAAATCAATTTGCTTCCCCTATTTTTACTCTGTAATAAAGTATGGGTTAATATTTGGTATGTAATTGGTCAAACAGTGATAAGACATTTACTTTACAGGTGACAGTTGTTACAATTGTGGTTGGTGCAAAACCTAGAACCTCTTGTGGAGGTATTCTTAAGAAATTACAGATTTTTGGCTTTGCCATGCCAAAAATATTTTTCGCTAGTGAATTTCATCATAAGTGATCAAGAGCGTTTTAAGAAATGCATCTGTGCTCAGCATTAATGCAATAAATAAACAAACTTTTCGTAGATCAAATGTCAAACTTTTATATTGTCTGATGAGTGCATTCTGTGCTGACATCAAAATTTTCTACGGTTTACTACTTTATCACTCAAATCTTAGGAATGAAAAAGCACAATTTATAGTACCATTAAGCAGATACTTAAATACACGATTATTTTACTCTGTTTTTGAATTTTTGGTGCCCAAGTACAATGGATGGGAATACAATGACCCAGGATATTAGCTATTTTTAGACGTCGAGAAAGACAATTATTCCATCATGCTAATTACATGTGCAACGCTATTATTCAATTACAGAAGTTTTTTAGTTTTCGCAGAAGTTTCATATACACATGAGAAGTCTGGTTAATTAGAAGGTGTTTAATGAAATCTATAATAAATTCCGCATAGGAAAAATTTTATGATATATTTTCTACTGAGAACCTGCTGAAACAAGTAGATGGTTTATCGCCATTGCTTTTCAGCTTTGCCTAGAATATGCCATGGGGAAAGTGCAAGAAAACAGGCGGGATTGTACTGTAATGAGACATATCAGCTATGGTTCACTCTGATTATGCTTATTTGTTTGGCAAAACGTATATACTACAAAGAAAATCACAGAAGTCTTATTTATTAGTTGATTCCAAGGCGATTGGTGTACACATATAAAATGCTTATAAAACTAAGTGCATATGTCCATGGCTCGTCAATGTAATGTAGGAAAGCGACAGTATAAAGATATCTAACTCATTCTTTGAAAACATGGGGAATTCAAATACTTGGGAACGACACTAACAAAGGAAAATTGCATTCACGAAGAATTTAAGAGTAGATTTGATCCTACAAATGTCTGCTGCAAGTCGATCTAACATCTTCTACCGAACATTCCCGGTTAAAATAGACAAAACTGTAATTTTACCTGTTGTGCTATGTGGGTATGACTCTTGGTCTCTCGCATTAAGGGAAGAATGTAGGCTTAGTGTGTTCGACAGTTGGGTGCTGAGGATGAAACTTGGGCCTAAGGTATTAAGTAACAAGTGGCCAGAGAATAGTGCTTATGGAGGAGCTTCATTATTTAAACTCGTCGCCACATATTATTCGGGTTACCAGATCAAGGATGAGATGGGCGGAGCATATGGCACGCATAGCAGAAAAGAAAAATTTTAGTTGAAATACCTGAAGGAGGGAGACCACATTGAAGAACTAGGTGTCGGTGTAATTACGTAAAAATAAATCTTTCAGAAGTAGGAGGGGAGTGAGTGGACTGGATTCACGTTTGGTTTCTTAACGGTGTATAAACTTTAAAAACATCAACATTTCAGGTATTTGTAATTCGAACCTACAACAAACGAAAAAATAAGAACAAACTCTTAATCCTGACTGCATTGGCAAACGCGATGTGTTAATAGAGAAATAGTGTTTAATAGAGGTCATTTATTTTTAGCAATTTTAATAATATGTGGTGCTCTACACCCTAACAAGCTATGCAGAAATGTATTAAATGTTCGGAAACTCAGAATGAACAAAACACTGGAGGTCTTCATCTCGATCCACCCGGTACTGGGCGACAAGGTTTGGCCTGGCCATGCCGCCTACTCAGTATATTGATGTCATCCCATGGGACAAGAGGCTTCACAGTAGTAGAAAACTGCGGGGAAACTCAAAAAATGAAAAGGAACTAGGAGACGACAAAACTAAAACCGTGAGTTAGGAAAGTACTGCGGGATTTCACTGTATCGAGAGGGCGGGAAGGAACTGGAGGGGAGAAATAGGGAAGTGCGACCCTCGTGGGACTGAGACTGACCCGTGGTGAACCCAGGTCACAGGTGGGACCTCAAATCTTTTGGCGTGGATAGAACGACGACATGATGTGGCGACCCTTGAGGAGAAAGAGTATCATTAATTTTCCTAATCCAAGAGTAGCGAAGTGAATGACTGACTGATTGATTACAAGGGGCAGAGTTGCAACTTTAGCTGGAACTCGTGTCTACCACATTTCGCCCTATTGTTTTACTTATGACTAATAGAAGTAATGGTTCAGATAAATCATTAAGTGGAAACCGCTAGGGACTTACATTGATTGTTGCGTTATTGGATTATTTATAAATTTTTGAAACGATGTATCCCTAAAACAAACTACCAAACACGTTATCATTCTCAGCATTTACCGACTTCTGGTCGCCATAAGCTACATGGCGTCGAATTGTGTGACGCCTTTGCTGACTGCAGTTGCATGTCCGGTATGAGTGCCGTGGTATATGGTGTATTAACGACACTTAATTGCTCCTAATAAATGAAAACCAAAAGGCGTTGGAAATGGAAATGCCCGGTCCGGATAAGAGCATAGCACGGTGCGATCTGCAGCAGCGTGCGCACTCGGAGAAGAGTGCTTAGTATTGTTCGTGGCTGCCAAAACACGGTCTTCATTCTCGTCAACACAAAGTGCCTTTAGTTTCATTATTGCAGTGTGTTTAAATATGTTTTAAATAGTTGTAACATACAACTAACTTACAAACGAAACAATGAGTCTGGTCAGAACTAACAATAAAGCCTACGTTTGTATTCCGCAGACTTTTAGTCCTACAAAATCTATGTTTTCAAGAAACAAAAGTGAAAAGAGACATTCTGTTACAGTTTCCTACACGGTGTAATATTTCACCCCGTTTATGTTACTGTTTACATTACGAGACAAGGCAGCGTATAACATAATATTGGGGGGCTTTCGGGTTAACATAGTTGCCATGGGAAAGCATTAAGTTTCTGTTACATATTATTGAGTGTGTGGCTTTAGCCTTAGCTATCCAGCATACAAAGCCTATACGCCGTATTTTATTGTTATCTGTGGCCAGTCCGGCTGTACCATATTTTTCTACCATATTTCATAAACAGCACGATTTTCGGAAAAAGGTTATTGAATATAAACTTTTGTCTAAAACATTAATCTTTCTAAGAAGGATTCGGCGAGATACTATCATAAGTGCCACAAGGTGTTGATGTAAAGTACACGTTATTGTCAGGTTTTAATGATACTTGAATTTTCTCGGCAGATGTTCGAAAAACTGAAATATCAAATTTCATTATAATCCGTCTACTGGGAACCGAGTTGTTCCATGGGGACAGATGGACAGCCGGACAGCCGTGACGAAGATAATGGCCGTTTTCCACAATTTTGCGAACTGGCCTAAAAACTGGCCTAAAAACTGAAATAAAGAACGGAGAAGCTACACAAAAGAGAATTATTTGCTGGGAATACCTTACTGGACACAGTAATAATACATTTACTGCGTATTGTATGTCACAAAAATTAAGCGTGTCAGTTAAATTCGAAACAATTTGAAAGATAGGTTACCAAAATTAGAACACTTATATAATCGAAAAGGATGGAGAGATGTGGGTAGACCCAGAAGCAGTTCGCAAGACCCGTTTATGAAGCTGTGAACATCGAAATGGTCATGTAGTACCAAATTTTTTAATTCTAAGAGATATAATTTTATAACCTAACAACGACATGCAATTTAGGTATAGGATTACAGTGCTGTTTTGATGTGAAGGTTGTCGTATAGTTAAGTAGAAAACATTGCTTGCAATTATAAACGTGCTGCAGATTAGGCCTATTACTCTTATGCCTATTATACATGTTTCCTTTTTCAAAAAATGTATTAATGACGTACGGATTGCGCCTGCTTTAAGATTGACAGTTATAACCTCTGAGTTTTTCCCATTATAGCCGTGTTTTAAATTATAATTATTGACTTACAAACAGTGCCTCATACATAGTTTTTTTATAATCTATTGACACGCAAAATGTTACTTCTGTGGTGTCGTGGTACAAAAGTACGTCAAACGAAGATTTCTGTCCGTCTCAAGGTCGTTGTTTTACATTCTGGGAGAAATTACTTGAAGTTGCGTAGTTTTCGGAAATCAGTTGTCCTTCGTAATTTGAAGACCCAACATTGAGTCTTCTTCTTCTTCTTCTTCTTCTTCGCCCGTCAGCAGATGCCCCGGATGCACCTCAGCCTTAGGCTTATTGTGCAGCCATAAACACTCCATTCAGCACAGGTTCAATAACCCTGTGCCTTTTATAAAGAGGCAAAGGTCCCTTACTGAAGCTGTGCTTTATATCTTTTGGTTCAGCAAGCAGCTTCCCAAAGACATTATAGTGCTGGCGAGCAAACACCACGCAGCAGCAAATAATATGCTGCACTATTTCATTCTCCATCCCGCAAAATCTGCAGGTTGGATCCCTATCAAACAGGCCCATAATACAAGTATACAGGTGCCTCCTCACAGGAGCGTGTCCCGTGAGGACCGCAAGTGCCATTTTTACTTGATGCCTACTTAATTTAAGCAGGTCTTAAGCTCTTCTCTTACATATCTACCAATAAAAGTTTGCCATGTCTATGACGTGGTAAATCTTTCCAGGAAATATAGTGTTGGCACTCAGTCCAGTTCCTAATTGCTTCTCTTGCTGAACATCTAGGTATTCCAAGAGCCGGCTCTGGACAAAGTAAAGGCATAGCTGATGCTTTTCTGGCAAGCTTATCAGCTTCCTCATTGCCAGGAATGCCACAGTGCCCTGGCGCCCAAACAAGGGTTACCTTATTCAGGCTAGCCAGTGCAGAGAGAGCATCCAGGCATTCTGCGGCCAGTCCTGAAGTCACTTTGGGGCTGCTAAGCGCATTAAATGCAGCCTGGCTATCAGAAAAAATAAGGATCCACTTACGTTTATAAGCCCTTCTTATATTTTCACATGCACGTTGAAGAATGGTATATATTTCGGTTTGAAAAACCGTGGCAAATTTACCCAAAGGGAAGCTAAAGCTTCTGTTTGGTCTTATGCCAAAAATACCAGACCCTGTCCCAGAGCCAGCCCTGGAACCGTCAGTGAACAAGATCAGAGCATCCTCAGGGAAAGTTCGGTCTTTGTTTCTCCAATAATCCCGGTCTATAATGACATTGAAAATTTTGGAATGACGATCAACTGGAATGGTGTAGTCCGACCACATGTGTGCTTCTGCGTTACAAGTTTGTAGTCTGCCATACACACATCATTTTGTAAAATTCGGCCATTGTTTCGAAAAAAGAACGCGACGCATGACAGCACACGTACGCAAAGGAAGCGTAGTGGTTCCACGAGCCTTTTTCCTCCCTTACGAAGGAAGAGTAGGCTGAGCAATTAAAATTATTCTATTTGGTCCATGATGCAACGCAGACATAAGCTCAAAGTTGAAGAAAATAAATCTGCATATCATATCTTATTTGTAATGAGATTAAAACCAAGCTTCATGCGCAGTTGTAATTAAAAGTGCTTTGTTTGTGACGCTTCCTTCCGGGATTAGTCTAGCTGGGTAGAAGGTGTTACTTGCAAATTAGTAACTGGGCAGTGCAGTGTTAACACAGACTACGTTGTCCTTAACTTACCTAGTCTTCTTTGTGTGGTGAATTTATTTGATGCTCCTTATAATTTTTGTGATGATGCGGTTTATAAACTGTAGTTTCGGACTACTAAACAGCTACGGTGTGGAGCACAGTCGTGCCCGTACTTTGTGGAGTCTGAAAGTTCCCTGCCGTGTCTACAAGTGTGCACCACTGGTCCCTGTTTTCATACAGAAGATTTTCCTCTCTTCTACGCGTGTATCTTTCAAGTTGCTTTTCGTTAAGATTTGCCAGCTGAAGATTTTTCTTCAGTAAAGATAAAGTTGACCCTATAACAGGCCATGAAGGCCTAGAGCGGGAATAGAGGTAGGCCTGTAGCTTTAGTGTGTCTTTAACCTTGGCGCTAGATGGGCGGTGGATGGTCAGCGCCACTCCTCGGCCGCTTTATCCCCGGGAAAGAGACCTGGTATCCATGTCACAGGAAGCTGGGTGAGCCCCAGGGCCGGTCTGAATGGGTGCAGAAAATCTCGCCTCCACCGGGATTCGATCCCCGTACCGTCCAGCCCGTAGCGATTAGCTATACCGACTACGCTGTTCCGGCCCAATTTTTTCTTCAATTCCTGCCTGAAATATGGTTTCCTCATTTCCTCTTTTTTGGTTTTATGACCCTTGTATTTTACAGCAGCGAGGACATAGATTTTTTTTTGAGGGGATGTCTTCGTATACAGTGTCGTTAATTGAGGTGCAGGTAGCTCTTGTGTTGCTTTCACTTGGGCAGTGGTCGCTGGTGTCAGGGCAGAATTAAAGCTCGCTGTAAGAGAGAACCATTCAGTAAACGCCTGTGTCTTTCAAAATCAAGTAAGAAAGAAAACAAGAATTTCCCTGTCATTTTTATTGTGTCTGTAAGTTTGAAAGAGAGAAAGCTGTAGAACTAATGTTTGCCATTGTTTTTTGACGTCTTCTGTACAAAATTATAATTTCTTCTGTTGTTTTTAAGGCCCTGTGACACAGCTAAACTTAAACACAATTTACAAGGTAGATCGACACAACAGAAGCAAGCAGGTCGTAGTTACGATGCAAAGGACACCACGATGAAAAAGAAGTGAGGCAACAAAAATAACACGCCCTAGTTAGGATAAACACCATTATTTTCTGGCGCAACAGCCCCTAGTTGGCCAGGGCGTTCTCATTATCGAGGCTTCACGATCACAGAGACACCACTCTCGGTAGGACTCCTCTGGACGAGTGGTCAGTCCGATGCAGAGACGAATACCTAACAACACAACACTCACGAGGTACAGCAGCCATGCCCCCGAGTGGCCGCAGACCCACACCGTAGACCGCGCGGCCACTGGGAGACACACACCATGCCACGAAAAATGATAGCATTACGACAAACGTAACAGTTCATATCAACAACAGGTAGGAACTGAAATACAGAAGTGAGTATAAACGCGGCAGATTTAAAAGAATAATAATACTGCACGCAGCTGATACAGTTGGTTAACTGGTACAATGCAAGCACAACGTAATGGCTGTAAATGTTGCATAGTAAAGCAGTAGGATATTTAATAATAGGTAAAATGTTATCTGAGTACGTGATTGGAATAATTTTCTGTTTAACTAAATGCATAACCTGTAATTCTGTGGGGTCGTGCCATGTCTCAGGCTGTCAGTCACCTCCCTCCAACTATGGAGGCCCGGGTTTACTCTTAGGCCAATCGATGAGAATTTGTGGTGGAAAAAGTGTTACTGGAACAGGTTTTTCTCCGAGTACTCCGGGTTTCCCCTGCAGGCCTCATTCCACCAGGCATCCATACTCATTTATACACCTATGTCCGACGCCACATAACCTAAAAATTGACGGCGTTGATAAGTCACATGCTTGTGGAGTGCTGTGATGGCCCGAGAATGGCAGAATAACAAAAACCTGTATGTTATTTCTGATGGATATGTTTGAAATTAATACAACGGAATGGAATATAATATTAAAATCAAAAGCCATTCTTCTCTTCGGAATATTTTAACCATTTGCCAGGGACATAATTCGATTTTCCAAAAACTGACCTTGTAAAATATATGAGTTTTGTGATACTATGTGATAGTAATGTATAACGGGATAATATTCTTATATCTAATTAACTGGCTCCAAGGAGCAGAATCCTTCCTGAGAAGCTAACAGGTTTTCAGCTAGTCAGGAAGTTTAAAGGGGTAAATGTACACCTGAAAATTTTAAACTCTGCCAGGATCTCCTTTGTAGATTGGTTAAACTATAGGATTTTCACGTGTTCATAAATTTACTTTTGCACGTTGTAATCAATGTAGAATTATCCTTCTAAGGATGAAGCATAGAACCCGAAAGCCGAGTCGAAACATGCTGTGATTAGAATAAACTACTTATTTCCTACAATATGTATATGTTCCTTGAAAAAATATTTGAATTCCTAATACTATGTTCGTATTTGTTGTTGTTGTGTAACGTGTTATCAGTCATATGATGCGGCTGCTGCATCACGTTATACCAACACACAATGGGCTGAAATATGAAGAGCGGTGTTTTTAGACTCATAATGGAGGTAATTTAAAGGTAAGAATTCTCAGAACAGAATTGTAGCATAATTTGCATTACATTAGTAATAAGACGGGTGCTGATGCAGTTAACGTTCACTTACAACATCCTCTCATATTCACGGAAGACATTTGGGAAATTGTTAGAAGCTTCTTATATGACGATGTACAAAAAATTAAATTTCCTATACTCGCCTAGATTATAACCTTTACTGCTAACATTTTTGGAAGTTTAAGAACTGTATCTCAATTGAATAGATTACTAAACAAAAAGTGGTAGGATGAGAGCTTCGATCTTCGCTCTTCTGGGATATTACGCAGCGTAGATTGGTAGTTACCGACATTTCGGGACAACCTGTTGAGGAAATCATGATCAACTGTTGCCGTGATAGTTGGCCACGGGGCAGAGAACAGAACCTGGGCCCAGAATACGAAGCGGAGAAACGACTACTTTACAGCGACGTTTAGTCCTCTTTCTAAACTGAATGTATCTACAGGGGACTCGATCTCCAGGGGATGAAGGTGAACACTCGTGGATGAAATATTGAATTTTCAATACACCCCAACCCTCTAGCTCTCAGCCCCTTCTGTGGTTGTCGCATTAGGGCACCGTTATCCCCGACATGGACATAACAACTTGAATTTTTAGAATATGTTTCTGAGTGTTCCCCCTTTATCGAAGTGAAAACTTAAGTTGACGGGATAGTTTCGCCCTTTAAAGGGAATTGCTAGACAGATTTCAAAGACGTTAATCCGTGGACAGTAAAAGCATCTAAATAGCTTATATTGTGATTGCTTATCCTGTTAAATTTTGCGCCATAAAATTAGGTACTTGAATGCACTAACCGAAAAAAAATATAGATAAATTAGCCATTAAACCAACTTAGATTAATGTCTGTACGGAGATTTGGTACTGCACTGTTATGCTGGATATTCTCCATCGTTTGACTGAAGCAAACTTGTGTTATGTAGTATAACCTACACGACGCTATACGTTGTTGGTTGCTATTAAACTGACAGTTTGTAATTTTTATTTCTTGTTACCTTTCATTTATCGTAGCTTTTGATAAGCACTCTAATTTCAGTTCATTGTTATAAAGAAGGTTATTATTGAAATAAATGCAATAAAACTTTTCATTATGGCTGATGTCATCCTGCTTCTGAAGACAGAATTACAGGCAATTCCTGAAACGTCGGGTAGGACTTTGTAAAATATCCTTCAATAAGCAATCTCCATCTTAATATTAATGGGCCATGTAATGAATCAACTATCGTCACAGAGCTAGAGCAGATGTTTAGAATTTGGTGTTGAAAAAACTTTCGGAATATTAAAGACAAAATTTACACAATATAAAATTTACTGTCTTGATGTTAATGACTGAAACCCCACATTATTTCATTTTACAGTTGAACCAAATTAATTATATTCGAGGCACGTTTTTAGATTAATTCAAAGAGTGTTCCATTACTTTATTACGAGGATCCGAGATGCTTATTACACCTATAGAAAACGTGAATGTGGATCGTTTCTTTTGTTGCATAGCATTCATGGCACGTGGATTATTTCTATGTCACATATTTGCATGTTCTATGCAGATTTGAAGAAGCCATCATTATCATCATCGTCGTCGTCGTCATCACCGTCATCGTCCTATATCACGTCAGCGTTATTGGGAAATATCCAGGAATAAACGTAAGTGCCTGACCAAAACCTCGAGCGTGTAGGTGGTCTTCATATCTCCCGTTACTACCTCCCAGTCTTCTTCACCTCATTTGTCTGAATTAGAATGCCTGTTGTGGCTTTCTGTTTTTATTTATTGTGTGTGTTGTAACAAATTATTTTGGCTGTCTTGAGTTTGAATAGTAACACTTGGAATATTTGTTTCTGCTGTCTGCATGTCTTTGGCGATCTATTCTTGTAATGCGCACTGAATTTTGCAGAGAAATCACTTGTGCAGAATCCTTTGCTGTGCTCCTGTCTTTCGATGTCTCCTTAAACATGGAGGCCTAACTACCATACTTCGTACTTACCTTAATTTTAGGCTTGTGCATATGAATTTTTGACTGATAAACCTATATTTCGAAATTTTTTCTAGTAATTGCTTTTACTTTGTTAAAATACAGTACTGTTATTGTGATTTTAAGGTGGAAAGGTGTTGTAAATTCTTACATTCTTGTAGTGTAATTTTTCGGTAATATTGTTTGGTTTCACGTTTATTCGATTACCTGAATGTTATTTTCTCAAATTCCGGCATTTGTAGTTCTGGTAGTAAGATTTTAATTCAACCTGCAACAGTCCCTCCGTAGTGTGTGTAACAAGTACTGTCCGTGTGTTTAAGCAAAGCTCTATGAGAACGTATAGAGGAGTGGTGTTAAAGCTGCATATATTTTCATTTTATGACTGGATACAAATAAGTTGTCACCTTCATGCTCCAGCCCCCCCCCCCCCGCCCCCCAAACCCCCGAGGAAGAATCTCCGATATTCATTAGACGGAGTCTTGGATGGACATTCGAGTCATTCTGGACGTGGTAACAAAAGGAAAATTCTGCCCTTATCAGCAATAGAAACCCGGATATCTGCCCTTGACTCAGTCACTTCATAGAATAAGCTGCCCACTGTTATACGGGTACTCATTTGATGACATGAGAAAAAATTATTTACTCTGAATTGTTATGCCTGGAGTGTGATTGGCTTTAGAGCAATAAACTTGTGTCTACAAGGAAACTGATGTATGAAAAAACGGCAGATAACATATGTGGAAATGTTCACTTCACTGGAAGACTTATTTTCTTTGTTTTTGTTTCTCTGTCTGTGATGAACCGACCAGTAACAATACAAGGCTCTGCACTGTAGCAAATATGATCGACACTGCTGACTGGATACGAATGCAACATGGACGCTTGAAAGCTCCTACCACTTTCCACTGTACATTTTTTTCATATACTTTTCTTTGAACTCCCTTGTGTATTTGTGTATAGGGGAATCCCCCATCCTAAACTCAAAGTGGGTGATGGTGATGCGGCTACTAAGGGGAAAGCGTACCCTGACAAGATTTTCCTTTTTTGACTGAGTGACATGCTAGTCCAGAGTGAATATTATAAGAGCGACGCGGTTCATAAGCTGTTATCCTGTTTTCCCTTCTCTTGCCACAACTACCAACGGGCACACGTTGAGATGTCCAAATCTCGGAGACTTCTCTTCCCCTAATAAAATCGTCTGTTGTATATTCGTCTGTCTGTATAAGTCCCAAGAGACAGGAAGAAAACCAGGCAGAAGAGGTGGGGTAGAGACATGAGGTTTTGGAAAGAAAGATACGAAAAAAACATTCAACATCGCATCTGAATCAGACACAAGCAACAAACACACTTTCTTCTGGAATATATAAAAAAGATTTTTTCCTTTTTGTTATATACCGTATAAACACACTTTTCTATTTTCCCCTCGGACTGGCAACCTGTAAGAAATGTAGCAGAGAAACTTATTTCGTTCAAGAAGACAGCACAACAGCCATACAGATATACTGCGATATCTGGCAGACCGCGGTCTGTGACAGATGCAGTCAGACTGCCGACTGTTGTTATATACTATTTCCCAACTACCTTGTCAGGACTTCCACTGTCAGACAAATATCACTGCATACGACTGCTACGACTACTACAACTACTACTACTAAAATGATAATGCATTATTATTATTATTATTATTATTATTATTATTATTATTATGTGGAAGCAGGATGCAGTACAAGTGGTCCCGATAGTAATTTCAGCTACGGGAATAATTCCAAAGTCACTGTCCCAAAGTTTAAGAGACTTAACCTGCACCCAAACATATATATACAAATGCAAAAAGTGGTAATTCTTGGCACAAGCTCAATTGTAAGAAATTTCCTAAATTACATATAAGACCACCGAGCCTAATCCTGTTGATGATACATCCCAGGATAGGTGATAATTTCCCAGCTAAGGCTGAGAAGTGAGAAATTCGGATGATGATATCAACAACAACAACAACAACAACAACAACAACAACAACAACAATAAACGACGTGAAAATGTGCCTTATATCCAGTTGTGTCTGTTCGTCTTATAACGCCAGCAATGGAGTTGACATTTACGTTATTCACAATTTGTACCCAGTCGGCAGACGACTGTATTCAAAACAGCATAAAGTGGCGTCTGTATGGAGGATATTTTGCCTTACTTTACCTCCCATCGTTAATATGAAGGGCTGATTATAAAATATGAAATACAGTAAGATATGAAATATAGCATAGTATGTTATCTTTTAATTTATAGAGAAAAGAAGAAAAGATTACAAACGACTAAATGATAGAACATGAACATACGTAATTTGCTATAACGTCTAACAAATAGCAGAATAGTGTGAAAACACTTTTTGGGGCCGGCTGGGGTTATTTCATCCTGACGCCGAGCGGAGAACTTCGAGGAAAAATCTATGTGTTAAAATTGCGAAATACACATTAACCACTCGGACTCACTGAGAATATTTACTGGTCAAATATAGTGGATGCATTTCATATTCAGAATGATATGAAACAAAGATACGCTCTATTGCCATTACTTTTCACGAAATTGCTTTAGAATATAAGCAAGAATGAATAGGAGGTGCTCCATGACTTAGCACAGAGACTTTACCGAGGCGTTCTTTACATTCAGAGTGTAATACAGCTCACTATATGCCATTAAATATAATTTTATTTACACCAATAAGGAAAGTATGGCCCTTCCTGCGCCGATTTTCACAAAACTCAGAAATGCTGCAGAACATTATTTGCAGATCTCCGGTAGTGATGTGGACCATAATTGGACAGTAAATGCGGAAAGTACGGATAGAATTTTTTTGCGCCTCTAAGTAAAGTATTCTTCATTTTCATTACGCTGGCTTTCACGGAACTCATTCTCTAAATACATAGTTGCGGATTCCTTCATAGCACGCGCGAGGGAGCTGGTATTTGCACACAAATTTTTAGCTGGCAAATCTGAAGGAAGGAGACCACTCGAGAAAGGTAGGAGAAAGAAGGGGATAATATTAAAATGGATTTTAAAAGACTAGGGTTTGAAGCTGTGAACTGCGTTCATATAAGTAAGAATAGAATCTCGTGATGTGGATTTCGTGGAATAGGAGAGCGGCTTCCAGCTTCCAAAGAAAGGACAGGCCTACTCCGTGTGCTTTTTTGAACAGTGCGAGCGCAGGGTTCCTGGGGTGGCACATCGGCGCATTGCAACGTCTCCATCCTGGTAGAAGAAAGCAAAAGTCCGCATGCATATCCTGATTACTCTTCGAGGTAGATTCATGAAAGATCTTTTTAAGGGGTTTGTGCCACGTAGACACGGATCTATTCTGCAGTTGTCTTTAACGTTGACACTGCGTTCATCCGGCGTAAGAGCGAAACTAGTCTAGGCCGGCTCGTTTTAATTTCATGTTCGCAGCGTCATAATTTGAAAATCCTCCTATCATCACAACCATCTACATCATCTTGTTATCATTACCATAATAAGTGTTAACATTATCGTCAGTGTTGTTCTTGTTGTTACAGTGACCCACACAGCATTATTAGTATTCAGTTACTAACGTAAAAGCCCAGATAGTTTGGGGCAGTCCACTTGGAGCTAAGGTATAGAAAGTGATATTTATCTTCGCCGCATCCTCCACAGTGTCTGTGGGAAATCGTGTATTTGTGCTAAAGTATCGGGGTTGATTCCACGGGGCGGAAGAGGCCTTGTGTCTAGGTGACACTCATTGTCATTTAGATCCCGAAGTCTGTATATTTCATGAACGACTATAGTCTAACGTTTGCCTACCCTGTACGTTGCCACGTCTCCTGTAACTCTTCATACGCCGCGCTTGAACACAAAATAACTTTACGGTTTACTCTTTATAACTTAATGGCTACTGTGACTGTCAATATATAAAAATATTAAATAATGTTATCACCCCTGACATAGAGGTTTTTTCGAACATTCCTCGAATTGATGTTCCAGCTTCTTATAAATTCTCAACACAGGATCCAAACTTTAACGCCCTGAAGCAATTTGTCACGTAAATTCCTTCTTTTAGATTATTGCTGTTTCTGTTTTCTCTTCTTCCCCCAGTCATTTCTCCCCCTTTTCCATTCTTCCCATAGAGCGTACTTTACAGCTTTGACGAATGCCTTGTAAATTATTTCCGTGTTGGTGTGATATCATAAGTCGCAGTGTGTGTATATATAAAAGAGGGTGAGTGGTACACTACATGCGTCGTAGAGGGAGATACTCTGGGGTCGCATCAATAAGTCGACCTAGAAATGGATTTTTCATCCTCGGGAGTTTGGCGAAACAAATGGGAAGCAGGAGTTTGGTTCCCCGAGAGGCCGATTTTCGTTTCCCTCGATCTGTTCGTGGTTCATGTATAGCAGAGTTATGGCCAGGCTTTGCCTCGGAATATGGATAGTCGTCACCCCTCACAGAGATACACGCTACAGTAGAATAACCCATATATGTCGATAGCTTTTATGACACAAAGAGAGAACCACATGGGTGGGGGGAAGTTATATATGAGATTCTCAGACTGCCAGTGGCGGATGGTCAGCGATATAACTATCCAATTCCACTCTCCTGACGCTCTCTTGCCGACAAACAGATCGACCGATCAGCAGACCAACGCAAACTTCCTCTGCGAAAAAGCCACCTACAGACGATTGATGGTTATAAGCTGCTGGTTACGATAGCCCATCTTTATTCCTTCAGCCTACAGAATTCCCTTTCCTAACTGATGTGACGATGTGATAAGGATCGAGCGTATAGTGACTGCATTCGTATTAACCTGCCACACTGAACGCAGCAGGAGGAAACGCACTCTCCGCGTAAAGAAAGTGTCTAAACGATGTATATTAAAAAGCTGTGTTGTGACTAACTAAGTCAGTGGAGTGAGTTCTCATTAAAGACATGTTGCCGCTATGCTAGTCAAGAAAATTGAAGATTTTAAGGATCATTGCCGTATTTCAAGGTCCGCCACTATGAAGTTTACAGGTTTAGGGTCACTGAGAATTATGCCTGTTGTTATAAATGCAGATTCTTTGCCTGCTTACCATAAAGGTGAGTCAGGGATTGGAGTTAAAGCTCTACGTACTCGCCCTAGATGTGGGTAATGTTTAGATTCATTTTATATACAACACATTCCAAGGTAAATTGCCTTCAGGACCCACTGGATGGAAATCTGGGTCCGCTGCGGAACTATTCTACAGGAAAGAGGACAGCTGTTGCCTGACGGAAGTCGAACTACAGGTACCGAGCCCGTATCTTGCTTCTTGTGCTATAATTTACAATTTAGGGAACATATATAGAGGGAAAAATAACAATAAAGTGTATCTCGAGTAATTTTATTGATTTGTTGTTTATTTCGTGACGCCGCCATTATCTCGGACTAGCTACACACCTATGGGGCAGGACTCAACCTTAACTGACCTTCAAGTTCATGCCAATGGTACTAATATTTAGCTGTACAGAATATTATCTGTCTTAACTTAAGCAACCTTTGTAAGTAGATAAAGGCTTCCTTATAATGAAGAATACTTATACGTTCGAAACGTGTCGGGGATGAATCACATTTGTATCCCATAGACATCGGCTACATGTTGAAACAAATTGTGTTCTTGGTTTTTGTTGTAATTTTCTGATACATTCATTGGGTTTAATGGTTCAGTGGTAGTAAATAATAAATTGGGAAAGACATGAAGGAGGCAGTCATGGCCTAGGTTAAGGTGTCAGCCGTGTATTTGTGTATCGGGCCTGAGGAACATCACAAAACAAGCTAGAGATAGGCGGCGTTGCGGTTGAGATTCCAAGCGAGAAATTACCATTACTGTTTGAGCCAGCTTGCTGTGTTTTCAGGCAATAAGGCATTTCGGTTGTGGGTGTAATAGTGCCTTATCTATAAGCCACAAACAGTATTTTATAACTTGTGTTAATGCAGATTTCGCATTACGTCAGAACTATGCGGGGTTCTGAATTTATATCTTGTTCTAGTCTTAAATGTACAACAGTAGTGTAAAGATTTTTATTTTCTTGGGTAAATTGTTGACAATAATCTGCATTTCTCATTAAGAATCACATGTAACTTTCTCCACTACGAAATTTCCTTTATTGCGACACAACTAGATACTCTTCCTTTGCACTTACGCCTCTACTGCACTCACGTTAAAAATCCTTTTAAGTTGCAACTAAAATTTTCTTGTAAACGTACGGTATCCTGGAACACAAGTTAACATTTCCGTAGCGCGTCAGCTTGATAACACCACGTCGAGAAATTAGTGCACTGGGCATGTTCAAGTTTCCCTACATACAACATCCGACAACATCTAGATCACGGTGAGTATGCACACTGTGCCAGTGTCGCGACAATTCAAGGGACGACCAAAACTGATTCAATATGAGCTGTCGTACCTTGTACTTGTGGTTCAGAACTGAGCGGACTAGTAGAGTGGCAAAACTCTGAACTTGTATTCAGGAAATGTTCTCTGCCCTCTTCCAATTTGTCTGGATTTTAAAATTGATATTCGCGTGATAATTTTAGAAATAATGGCGTGGATTCATTTTCATAAGAACTGGGCCGTTTCAGAACATCTTAGTAAAGTCCTGAGACAGGATCTTTCAGTAAATTAAATCGTACCCTAAAGTGACTGGCTACGGGATGTTTTGCCGAGGTCGATTTCCGGTAAAGGCAGAAAGTATTCTCGTCGCCGTTACTTCTAGATCGGCGCTGGGTCCCAAACAGCTAAATGCTCAACGCGTGGCACGTGTTCTTGTCTTTTGCAGCCAGCGCGCGAAACTGATTGCAAGTCATTCAGTTTCAGGGTTACAAATACGTGGTGCCATGCACCGCCATTCCATCAGATATTTTCATAAAGTGGCGCGTTGTTAAGAGCAGGAATAGCTTCGTGGTGTGATGATTAATTAAGCACAGGAAGAACTTTGGTTTTTTACTTATTTTATTGACTCGTAGCATATTTGTTAAAGCTCTTTCATTTGCTAACGCACTGAATGCAGACTGGTTGCGAATGTGCGTCGCAGATAGGAAGCTCGGGGAGGGGACTGTAGTGGTTCAAATAGCAGCAATACTCTTATTATCCTGGAAAGACTGAAGATTGTTGCTATCAGTCTCAGACATAATTGATTACCTGCGGAGCATTTGCAGGATTACTCTTGTACCCTGGAGATGGAGGCAGAACGTTCCTCCGAAACATGGGTACGTAAGTACCAAGTTACAGTGCACCACATTCCATAGGGCGTTAATTTTCGTATTCCTTGCCTGATAACCTCAAATCTCACTAGATCAGTAGCGTTACCTCTGTATGAATATGCTCCGTGTAAAGCAAAGAGACGTGTAGGCCTATCCTACGAGTTTAAGAGCGGTCGTGCCGTCTAAAGCCTACACTCTTTTCCACCGTTCGAATCTTGCAATAGGCATGTGTGCATGTTCACCATTTTCTTTGCCGTACATTCGTAGATAGAAGCCCTACGACGGGCCGATTCGTTGTTGATGAAGGTTTACTAAAAATTTGCATAAAGGGTCTCGAAACACGGAAAAGGCTCACAATTTTCTGTAGCTCCGTAGATACACAGAGTATGATCAGCCTAATTAGATATTAAAACCGGAGACGTGTCTGAAAACATTCATGTTTAAATAATTTTCGAGTTTCGACTACAATTGCAGATCTTTCAAGTGCTTGTTTGCGTGGAAAGGTATAGGTAAGAAATTAAAAGCGCTCTTGGTCTGTTTTACGAAGTCCTGTTTCTACATTTCTCGACTAAACTCAGTGAGGCTCTAAGTAAGATCAGCCGCTGACCCACCCTAGTTTCTAAGCGGGTCCCGCTTGAATAGAGGGTTAAGGACAATGACTAGTTAGACAATTGATGATACACGAGAAGCAGTTGTAATTTTACTTACCCCTGGTGCGATGGGTATGTTTTGCCTGGTATAACTAAAACAACAAACAGGAGAAATCCACAGTGCGGCAAATTGAGGCCGTATTTAATGCTGTTATTCGGATTAGCTTTGCTTACCTAAGCTCTTCATCCTGCTCGGGGATACACTGCCTTGCCAAGTCGCATCTTACAACCGCAAGGCGGAGCTAATCTCGCGGGATACTCAAACATCTCGCGTCTCAAGCAGCTCTGCCTTGTACATGCCAACTCAAAACTTGTCGATCGTGCATGCGTGCGTACGTACGTACGTACATACATACGTACATACATACATACATACATACATACATACATACATACACACACACACACATACATACATACATACATACATACATACATACATACATACGTACGTACGTACGTACGTACGTATGTATGTACGTAGTAAATAAAATACGTAAAATACGTACGTACGTACCTACGTACGTAAAATACGTACGTAAATAAAATACATACGTACGTATTTTATTTATTGGCACCAGTATTTTGTACGTTGTGATAACTGATGTCATGTGTTTCCAAAATATTACTGCACTTACATACTGCTGTGTTTTTATAAATTATTTTAATAGTCTACCTTACAAAGAAACTAACAAACGCTTTCTGAATGAGTTGGAAATGCAAGTTGTTTGCAAGTGCGTGAGTGCACCCTTTATGCTTTCTACCTCATCCTCTCAGACTGTTTTGTATAAACATTTCCTCTAAATATAATAAAAAATGGTAAAATTTCTTTCGTGAAGGTTGAGTGTGTTCAAGGTATTCTACCGGTATAGAACAATTCAGAAATGCATGGACCAATATACTTCCCGACCCACGTTCGAAGCTGCTTGATACAGTAGTCGAAGTCCACGGAAGACATAGACCGTGGAACCTAGGTATCTTGGAACATTTTAATTTAATGGTAAGGCTGGATATGTTCATTCTGCTGTCAGTGTTTCTTTGTTCTCAGGCTTGCTGCTTCTAATTAATTCTTTACACTTCGCTGAATATTTCTTGAAGTAATTCCAGTACGAATAATTTTGTGTAGATCTCCCCCGTAGTGGAGTACATTTTAGCTATTTGTAACTTTATTTCTTGTGGACTACATCCCAAAAGTTGTGGTTGTTCTGATATTTGTTCCGAGAGACGTACGTGACCTGACAGTCAAACAACCAAACTGATGTTTAGTTCATCACCTGAAAAATAGAGATAATTTGGCTAATGCTCTATCACTTGACTGACTGTATGTCTCATCAGGCTTATGTGAGGGAATAAAGAGGATTCGGTTGCGTGTTGCGGTCGCAGTAAGTGTTTGATTGGAAGAGTATTAGTTCATTTGTCTACACAAAATGCCGTTAAATTGTTAGGCAAGTTTCGAGACTAATACGGTCTTTGGAAAAAAAACCATATGTGATACCTTGCGACACGACACAAATGCAATATTCCGAGGTCTCTGAAAGGAAATCCAGTGCCGGAGTAGCGTTTCCGGTTTAGTAACTAGGCTACTTGATGGATGACCGAGGAATCGCGGTTCGTTTCCCGCTAAGGGCAAGGGATTTCCTATTCTCCAAAGCGTGCATTTCGCTTGTGGCGCCCATCCACCCTCCTATTTAATGGGTATCCAGCGATTCGTTCCCTGGGGTAAAGAGGCGAGGGGTGAAGAATACCATTGGCGTCATCTAGTGCCGAGGTTAAGAATGAATGGAGATGTGGAGCTAATCTCCAGTCCGCCATATTACGTCATGGCGCGAACAAGAGTAACTTTCTCTTTACATCAAGTAAGTAGTGTGTTTGAAAATATTCCTTAAGAAAGCGTAACGTGGCAAGACTCTGACTTCAGACTATCAAATTACGTGTGAATTTGTATTTAAAATTCAGCAGTAAAGAAATCGTACACCATTGGCCATTTGTACGAAATTATGCGGTGTGGTGTTTAACTGTCATACTCTTTCCTCGATGTCAGTGATTAGAATTGTAGCAGGCCTGCTTATGTGCAGTGACTAAAGTGTCACGTGGTTTTTCTCAGAACAACTACCCAAACATCTTGGAGAGGGTATCCGTATTCACGGATATCTGTAGAAAATTGAAAGCTGCAGTTACGTTGGCTGTGCGGTAGCGTAATGCGCATGTTACCTCCATTCCCTTCTGAAATCACGCTGGCCATCGTAGAATTCAGCGTTTATGGTGCAGATAGTAGTGTCCGCTGAAACGTGTGGTTGCAGATAAGCCAGGCGGAAGTCAGTACAGAAACCGAACTTGTCCTACAATCTCTCAACGTAGAGGCAAGCGATCGGATCCCTGTGGCCGTTACAACTTAGTTTCATTTAATGGAAGTCTCCTCACCCTCTTTGCTCCTTCACCAGGCATATGTTCGCACAGTACCAACTCAGCAAGTACAATTATATGAAATTTTAATGTGTTGATAACATTTTTGCTTAAGTTGTGTACATTCGTGGAAAGTGGTACACTCACCATACTCTTGAATGTCATTTCAACTTTACGTTTTTTATCTGCGTAAAATTAAAAGTGCCGACATGGTAGACCTCCAAAATTGTGTGGTGGAGAAGCTCTAGGATATATACTGTAAAGTCTTCAGAAACTGTGGCAATAGCTCGCCCAGAAATGGTTGACATTTATTAACTTGTGTTTGTAGCATTTAGTAAACATTGTGAGAACGCATAATACGTACACTGTTTTGCTTTTCGTTTGGTGGCGATTAATAAACTATTGGACCTGGTGTGTCAAAGAATGTTGTGTAGACACGAAGCATGTAAATACCAGCAAACATGTATAATATCCTTTCACGTGTGAAAATTTAAAATATGAGAGTAGTATGAGATTAAAAGTAACGTCCGAAAAATCGAAAGTAATTTTACCTCAAATGATGGAAATTATACACAGAAGTTGCTTCGTGCTGGATCACAGTTGCACTTTCCAAATCTCAAAGTACTAGTACGTATTGTAAGCGACTTGCTGAAAACATTTAGCGTAATTTTCACATATTAAAAGTATAACTGTGTTTGATATGGCTTTAAACGAGTAGTATCATTAATTATTTAACCTCGCCCCGCCCTGCGTCTAATTTATATTTATGCATTTCTTTTTCCCGAAGGAACAAGAAAGTATTTATCTTCGCACATGAAGGGCCTGTGACGTCTATTCAGACTCAGTTTTATTGAAAAACACTGCTTTATCTTTTGTTTAACTCTTTCAGTTTATTCCATCGATTGCATTTGTCATTTTGTTCTGTCCCTCTTTCTTCCGTCTTTTTCCTTTCTTTCATACTTCGGTTTTCCTTCCTTTAATCCGTCTTTCCTTACTTTTTATAGTTTTTCCTCTTTCATTTTTCTTGTTTTTATTCCGTATATTTTTAATGACGTATTTTTATTTATATGTTTATTTATTTCCATTATTTGCTCGTTTTTTCATACTCTTCTTCCTTCCTTCTGTCATTTGTTCATGTAGAGCATGCCTTTTGAACTCTGCGAACAAATATAGAGCCTACTGACCATACAGTTTTATCGGATATGCATTTCATAATTATGCTTCAGTATCTCTGTTTATCTGTACAATATATGTTTAATGAAATGTCAAAGCGAATGTGTACCGTTATAATTGTGAATTTTTACTTAAGAATTGAAAGTACTGAGACTTATGTTCTGGGTTCTGTTACCCCCGAGGTTTATCACTGAGGCCAATCCCGTGCCTGAGTGACGTGGTGTCAAGCCGTTAACTCCGAAGACTATCAAACACCTGATTGATGGAGCCGGCCACGCCACTGGTTCCATAGCAATACAGTTTCTCCCTTTATTAATGGTGGAGTGCGTAACCATGTGTGTTCTGACAACTTCACTATGCAGGAGAGCAACAGTGACATATGTATTATATTTGTTTTTTATATATGTGCCGTATTTGTGTCTCTCAAACACGGCGTGTCGAAACGCTGCTTATTGTTGTATACAAGGCTAAATAGATCCTCGGGGCTTTTCTCCAGGCTCCGTGAGATTTTCATTTTGTGCAGCCATTTCTGTTATTGCTCTAAACTTCTGTGCAGCCACGTATATGTATTTTTTCGTCACGAAGATCGTAACTTAAGCCAATGTCGGAACCAGAATCCTGGCAAACTACTTGACTAAGTCCGTGGACAGAATATTATAGTCAATTTCAATTGAATAATTAATTAGTATTTGAATGCAACTACAGATAATAAACTTGCGCGTTATAGGGGCTGCCTTTGTGATGGCGTTTTGTTACACAACTTATTCCATTGGCTGTGACAGGTTCTCCCCCCTTGATCTTCCCGTGTGTTGATTTTTATCTCTTGAAGATAGATGGAATTATAATCGGAATTATTTAAAGTATCTTCCCTCTTAGTGTGGAACATCGATATAAACTATGCGCTACATAAATATTTAGTAAAATTGTTATGTATTTAAACATTTCTTTGTCTTCGTGGTCTTCTATAACGTGTGAGGCCTAGAAAGTTCGTCGTGTGTGATAATTTGTTTAGGAATGCGTCATTAAATTCGGCACATATGACTGCGAGTTTTGAGGTTTCCGCAGCGGTGTACCTGAGGATTCCGTTCTTCTTGCATTATAATGCTGCATCAATCGAATTCCGACTGTTTGAGGCACATTATGGTCTCATGTTCATGGAAATTTTGACCGTTGAAGGTAAGGCCACTACGTTGCCTCGAAAGGCCAGGATCCGATTGGCCATTTACTCAGTGTCATATCCCGGGGGACTGGAATCCTGAGGCATGATTTTTTTTCAGTTTTGCTACCTGGCTGAAAATGGTGCCGCTAACGAATATTTAGTGCAATATTCTTAGTGTCTTG
This sequence comes from Coptotermes formosanus, assembly GCA_013340265.1. Classification (NCBI taxonomy): domain Eukaryota; kingdom Metazoa; phylum Arthropoda; class Insecta; order Blattodea; family Rhinotermitidae; genus Coptotermes; species Coptotermes formosanus. Next base: position 455,888 of record BLKM01003458.1, on the reverse strand, counting down.
TATCTTTCTGTTCTTGAAACAAAGTCAGTAAAATTATGGAACACCTCTGGAAAGTTGTGCTGATGTCCACATTGTCCATGGCACTGGATGTTACTGAATGTAAGAATTAGGTGATGAACTTCACAGTGCTTACAGTATTTGTATTCTTCAGTATCCCGAGTAACTACAAACGAATGCGAAGGCAAGAAGGGCTCCATTAATTCTGCAAACAAAGATATTTGATTCAGGGATTTCCAATATGTGGAACACTTTATTATTCCAATGTTTGCGCGGCAGCTATGCTTTTCCTCAATCACTCTAGGAAAAATATGAATAAAAATGTTCAATGTAGGCTTCATTCCTTGTCGGCCTTTCTACCCGTACACTTAACGTGTTTGCTTAGTTTCGAGGAACACTGCCCGAAGCTTATTGCTGGATACATATGCGACCTTAAAGTTTCTGGTTCTACTTTGACGAATCTGCCTGGGCTCACTAGAGCTTTTTTAACTCCTTAAGGCTAAGTAAGCCGACTTACTGCATGGGAGTTCAGGCCACAAGAGAAGCCGCAAATTGGTAAAGTGAAGGAGACGACGTGGTGATTCAGATGCCGAAGCAACTGCGTTTTGACTTGCGTCTCAGTTGGCGAGCAGATGCAATTTGTACCAGTTTTAGAATATCTCTGTAGTCACACATAATTTATTTTATTATAGAGGAGATGGATGACCGTGTAGTTGCGATTTTATTCGCAAAATTACTTTTCGTCGACGACTTCCATTACAAAGGTTTGAAAATGTACTTTTATACCGTACATGTTAACCTAACGCCTTCCACAGTTTCCGTAACTCCGAAACTCGCTACAACTAGACCTTGTCACTGGGGCAGTCATGTTTACATGCAAAAATTCTTCCCGTTTGCAGTTGCTTGATGTTCGTAAAAAGTGTTAGTTAAAATCCACCGAAGAGGCAGATAAATCAAAATTATACCACATGACTGTGTTGCTTATAATATAGGAACGCTCAGCTAGAAATAAAAGTGATCAGAAGTTACATTTAAATGAAATGTAAATCAAGATGCAACAGTGTAAGGTAAATATGTATTAAACTATTTGCCCAGTTCCTGCAGGTCAGTGGGAACTGTGTGTACCACGTACTGTGGCGTTTTCGGCACACTATGTTTCTTTTGATTCTCACAAAGAAAACCGGCTACTTCTCTAAAGAGCTTTCGGTGGTTGGCCTTCGTAATGTACACAGACTGTGTTTCTGTGCTTTAGGAACGGCAGCTTTCTGTATAATTTAGATGAACATCAGTTCTGAGAGAGTTACACATATTAAACTGATTATATATCTTCATCGTATTGGGTAAAAACAGTGCTTTCCAGTTATACCCTTCCGTTCGTGTAACGGATATTAAGTTCAAGTATGAATGTATTTAAGCCATCACTACATGGGCCGTGATGTTGACAAGGTAATTTGGGACTTGTGGGAACTCAAACTGCGGTCAAGGGTCTGTCTGAATGCTTGGCAGAGCAAAGTGGCAGAGAGATGTGCGTGAAGAATATGATACGGAGCTTCCCCTCTCTTTCTGCTGATCCTGTAGCACATGACGGATAAATTATAACCTGGGCAGTTCTGTCATTCATGTCTGACGTGCTCAAAATGTTATAGCTTATAGCTGGAGCCGTACATTGCCAAACTTTAAGCAAGGTTTTGTCGCTACTAAGCTTTATATCATAAACAAGTTCGTCACTAACAAATTGCCCTAATTCCTAAATGTAAAAGCACTCCTACATATTTGGGCCACTGTTCGTAGCCATTACTCAGGGAGTATCAAGACCTAAAGACGTATATGGGGTTATTATACAGCTTGTAAATTCTAAATGGTAAAATATATAATGCCAATACGCTATTAAAACATCAACGTAGAGTGTTATATTAAAATTATGTTAAAATTATTATAATACAAAACATTTATTAAAATCTGCTGCATTAAAACATCTTGAAATGGTGAACTCTCTTCGAGCTTAACCGACTGATACATCTGGAAATTTATATTAAATCTGTATTGAATTACTTTGTAGAATCAAATGTTATGTAAGAGCAAAAATAACAGTTCATTGTAATTTCATTGAATTCTTTAAAGTTTTCGCCTATAGTCTGAAATAGTAAGCACACTATTACAGGATTGATTACACTGTATGCATTTATTCATTACATAGAGTTAAGAGTGCAAAGAATCTGAAATTACTTGACATCAAGTTCCCTTATTTATTACTTCCTCGTCGCTCTATCCGTAACACAGTTCATGCAGTGTAACAGTGTTATGTTAGAATATTTCTGGCATATTAGAGGTATTGCGATGAAGTGATCTACCCGCTCAATATGTTGAGTTGCAGGATCGTTAAATAAGTTGCAAATAGTATACTCATTCGAACAGCTTTGTCTTTCGTCTGACTGGGACTGACAGAACTCCTAAACCATTAGATTAGTCTGGGGTTGAAGTCTAAATATTTCAGCAAGGAAGATAATAAGAAGAAAAGAAGGAAGGAAGAAAGAAAGAAAGAAAGAAAGAAAGAAAGAAAGAAAGAAAGAAAGAAGCTTGAAAAAGTGTATTGATGGTAGAGTTGTAAAGTATACCTAAATTTGAGAAGTATTTATGGTTATAAAATATATGTTAAGAATGTATTATTATTATTATTATTATTATTATTATTATTATTATTTGTTGCGTCAGCTAGTAGTGTTTAGGATGCCAGGCTGTTCTTTTACGCTGTGCCCTTTTTAACTGGGACTCTGAATTGGTGCCAGGCGTAATGTTACGAGGCTTGTACCTCTTCCACTGAGATAAGTGTTACAAGTACAAAATCACGTGTGTTCGGGAAGCGTTGAAGAACACAGTATTTATTAATATGGATAGCAGTAGCCTTTACAGGTCTGTATTATGCTTGTTTCTCATATTTAACGAAGCATTGTGAACCACGTAGTTTTAAATGACACTCAGTGTGGGGTGTCTGTATGATAAATTGAGAAGGGTACGGGAGATAATGGTAGTACCTTATTTTGTTTAATTAGCTGTCCATACTTTGCCTGGGGGACTGAGAAGAGACCTGCAATATGATACGCAGGTGTGAAAGCCTCTCAGCCAAAACTGTAGTTGTTTAAGCTATCCGGGATCACATGATTGAAATGCAGGGGCACAATTCTTCCTTCAAATTATGCGCCTTTTCATAGTAGTGACGATCGACTGTGTAAGTTCCCATCTCAGAGTGTTCATATCGGAAAGGGAGACGGATGGATATTTGGATTGATTGATGAAGTCTGTTACTGCTGTTTTAGGAAATGGAAAGGGTCTGTTAAGAGCGAGCAATATACTGGGCAGCGTTAGGAAAGATGACTGATACCCAGTCGCGCACTGAATACTAAAACTGAACTGACCGTGCGTAAGGCATATCATGCGTCACGGTGGCATAACACAGCGTTCGTCCTCCTATCACCCCATCTGCTTCCACCGCATCTCCAAGCCGCCCATCAATTCAAACGCCATAGTAAAAGTTTCAAAGATTACCGTACGTATAGATAGCACAGCCATGTTTTGACGTATGGGTTTAATCACCTAAAAGGTACGTGTAATACGTTGTCGTGAAAGAATTTTATATGCTCTGAGACGGAGTGTGCAAAAAAAGTGATTGCCTTTTGGTGGAGGTTTGCTGGTAAAACAGGCAGGGGGTTGAGGAAATAGTGGGTTAGGAGGGTGACCTTCCGGCTCAAGATCGGACTAAGAGTGAGGCAGTAGAGTGAACCAAGGGCGCTACCAATTCAAGAATCTATATCAAACCAAGGGTCATTTCGGGGGTTAAATCCAAGCCATTTGTCACGACTTTTGATGCGGCTCTCGGACCAGCCGAGAAGAGAGAGAGAGAGAGAGAGAGAGAGAGAGAGAGAGAGAGAAATGCGGCAAGGAAGTAGGAGGAGGTTTCTTTTATTTTTTATCGGTCAACGACCATAAAAGTATAGCAGGGATATAGAAAAGTATCATAAAGTTATTACGCATTTTGTAGAAGAAGACGTGGATGCTGCGACAAACAGCGAGCCTGAAGGAAGATCCCGGCACGACAAATGAAAAGAAAAGGCATTTATACTGATGATGTAGCTTTGTGTTCCTCGTCTGAGACTTATATGTGATCTACTGCTTCCCATTTCTCTTTACTCCCATGTCTTTTATTCTCTGTATATAAAAGAGGAGATAAATTGCCATATTAAAGAGATATAGAACAAGAAAGATGGAGTTAGGAAAGCGAATGCGAGCCACGAAGGGTTACACGAAAACTTGGCTGTAACATGCAAGACAATGCAATACTCATGAGCACCACTGAAGGGCCGTGGTGGGCGGTGTTCGTCTCGTGGTCTGATAGACTGTCTTGCTATGAATGCTGTGACTGCACGTTTTGTAAAGTTGTTACTTTTAGGACTTGTATAAGCTAGTGCATTAGGCGTAATCTATTTTGTGCTCTTCGGAGACGACGAGATGTTAAATGGTATATTATAATGAGCTGTATAATGGCGCAGATACAATTGTTTATCCAGTAGCTGTGCAGCTTCTGTAATCGGAAGTAGAATGCTGACGCCGGAAAGCTTGATTTTCTTTAGATTTCTCTCTACGTACATTTCACGTATTCATATACGGTAATAATAAAGTTTGGAACATTTAAAGGTGTAAAAACATTGGCAGCTTCCTTAGGAAATGGTTAACCAATTGCCCACGCTTAACGCAGGAGGACGTTATAAAATTAATGTCTCTGATGCGTTTAACGTACAAAAGTTTAATGATAAAAAGGACTTAAAATTGAAAGTAGGTGAAGGAGAAAACAAAACGACAGAGATAATGAAGCATAGAAAGGATAACGATAACGAATATAGTATATGAAGTAAAGAAAAGAGGAAGAGATGAAACAAGGAAAGAAAGAAGGTACATATCTTCTTAATAGAGTAATTATTCTAAAGCAAGTGATTCGAATAGCTCGGCAGTGAGTTAGAAGAGATCCAGCGACAGCGATGTAATTGGTAAACTGTAATTATTAAATTAACGAACTTTAATAAGCAAAAACGTGATTTTCACTTATATGAGTGGGTCATGGTATCGACACTAGTTTGATCCAGAGCGCATTTATCTTCACGTCTTCCCCTTTTCTCCCACGTCTATTAAAGTAGGGTTTGTGAAACTTCACAGCAGCAGATTTCACTGCATTTTGGATCCCTTAGTAGGATTTAGTTTCTGTGCCGGTCTTCTCTTCTTCGTCTGCATCTCTACAATCATGATTGGGTGCCGGAGTATGCCCTTCCCTTCCTGCTATGTTTTTTCACCAAAAAGTGAATTCAGGATTGCGAAAGAACTTAGCTGGAAGCACAATCAAAGCAGTCTATGTGCCATAGTCCAAAGCTTTCTTACCTGTAATTAAGTCGTAGGGATAGGATGACACGAACAGATTCGAAACTTACTGTCAGTGAAGCGTAAATACAGTAACATGCAATTCCCATTACGTGAGTTATTAACAACACATCGGGTTGTTATATCTCTCGGATGATTGATTAATATGCTCGAAGTTCTGCAGTAAACTACTCGGTTCCAGAAAACAGTCTGAGTTGTGAATAAAAGAGAATATAACTTCTTCATGCGCGTCCTACTTCTGTTATAAATGTGACTCAATATCCTGAAGTAACACGAAATTGTACTTTCTTTAAACAGTTAAAGCAATCAGCGGAACAAACCATAGTGCATATCACATAATTATCTTAAACACCATTAATGCATTATTCCTTCCAGTTGTTGTGTAAGTAGGCTACCTTTATAATATCACAAGGCCTACCTATTTTCTCAAGCGTTCTCGGGAAAGCAAGGAAGTTAGACCGGAGATGTTTTACAAGACGGAATCAAAATTACAATGTTATATCGGTTTCTCACGACAATTTGCACTCTACGACGAACATGAAAACTGCTCATTGTAATCAGGAAGGGCACAACGCAGCGAGCGAGAAGGATAGAGGACACTTCCGGTACCGCAAGTCAGTGGGGATTCAGTGTGCTTGACCTCATGCATCACGCCAGTCAGCTGTGATGAAGGTGCTAAATAAACTGGGAAGTCATAAAATTTTTTTGTTTATACCGTCTTAGTATACTACACGAAAATACAGAATGTTGTAAATAAGAACATAAACTCTATAGGAATCTAGTAGAAGCTCGAAATATATGCAAAAATCTGAGTTTCGTGCCACAACCCAACAGAGTACTGCAGTGCGAAAGTACCGGTAACTACTAGCGTGTTTAAACAGTGTACTTAGGGCATAATTGCCTTACGTTGCCACCAGTAGCCCTCTGGTCGGAGCTGTAAATTTTTTTCCTGTGCATTCCTGTCTGGAACCTTTATTGTTTAGCTCAGTTTTAAATTATTTTTGGAATTTCGTTGTTTTAATTACTCGTGCATCGTTTTTTAATTCCTTACAATAATTTTATGTTATTGTCCAGAATTTCTTATGTTTGATACGTTTTTTGACTGTTTTGGATTTTATATATTTTATTATCCTTCTCCGTGTTTTCTAATATGTTTTTCCTTCAGTTCATTGCACGTTGTTTGGTTACTTTGTTTGACTCACACGTACTCAATTTTCTGAAGTTTCGTTACTTTCATTCACCAGTACGTGGTTGGAATTTTCTTTATTTGGTTTACCTGGATTATGTTGTCTTTAATTTTCGTTGTTTTTCACCCCTACGCATTTTTGTCTGGGCGTGGGTGTTCATCAGGCAGTTCTGGTCGCCGTCTTGATATTTTACGGAAGTAACCCACGATCACAGTAACTTTTAACGCTAAGTACTGCCACATAAGAACCAGTCGAATGAAATATCAAAATAGCTGTCTTATAAGTCGTAAAACTAAAATGAAACAGAAATTAAATTTACGTGTATTTTCAAGAAGCTCATGAAATCTGTTTTTTATGGTACTGGTCAAAGGAAATTGACATGGAAGTGCACAGTCCGGTACAAACAGAATTCAGCACACTGACAAATCAAAGTTTATTCATGCAGAATGCAAGAGCTAAACACTCGTATATGTGAGAAATTCATGCTGTCATTAATAAAATATCCAATAAAAACTTTTGTCTAAAATGAGAATATACAGTGTTATTATTTGCTACGTCGGTATGAAAAGTGATTTCTTGGGCTCAGGGAGCGAACGTGTTTGAGCTGAAGAGAGGCAAGGGTAGAGGACGATAGAGATTACACGACAAAGGGTTTCATAATTTGTGTTCTGTATTCAAATATATTATTGTGATAAGACTAAGGAGCGAGACAGGACGTGTATTTCGAAAGGGAACGAAAGTCGAAAATCCTGAAAGCTATTTGCGAGAACTAGACACATTGTAGAAAGATAATATTAAAGTTGATATTAAGAAGGCCTATAAATTTGATTTAAATGCTTTAGGATATGGTCCAGTTTAGAGATTATGTGGACAGGGCGATGAACCATGGGTTCCTGCGGGGGTGGGTATTCGTTCATTAGTTTGTGACTGCCCCTTGCCAAAAAGCACTTTGCTTGATGGCGTTGGTTGGTTGTTTGGGTGGTCGGTTAGGTTGTTGGTCGCCAGGTCGGTTGGTCGGCTGGTGTTAGTTACACAAATGAAGACTTTCGTGCGTTACGTTAGTATACAGTATACACAGAAATTAATTGGGTCATCACTGTTAAACTTTCATGACGTTTCGCTTTAGCAAAAAATCACAAAAAATAACATTCTGGAAGAAACTTCTGTCTGGGCTTTGTTCCCGTATAGGTAAAGTAGTCTGTAATACCTTACGCCTGACATTAGTCACTTGTCTAAACGCAGCGAACTGCCGGACGTATTCTGCACAGCCTACCCGGACTTCTTTAACGATATATAAATAAAGCACTCGAAACTTCCGAACTTCCTGTCCGCGTGCTTATAAACAACGATGTGTATGACGTAAATAATCGCTAAGAGTTAAGGTAATTCTGACGTGACTCTGGGAAGAATTTAATACATCATCGTCGTCGTCGTCAACACCACCGTTAATTTCGTCACAAAGTTTGAAGCTGTAGTGCAGAGTCTTGACCTGTACCGGCCTTAGCTGTCTAATGGTCTCTTCAGCGGTCCTCCTTATTTCAGTTGGTCAATGCGACAGAGAGTGTGTCTCTCTGCATTTAGGCGGTGAGGCGAATTTATTTTTCTCTGAAATCCAGAATTTTGATCAAGGCTGATGCGATGTCAAACACAGCAGTATGTCTAATTCCTTTTTATAGTCTACATGTTAAAAAACCTCGTAGTTTGGGAATTGTCACTCCTGCTTTGTAATTGTGTGTGTGTGTGTGTGAGGGGCGTGGCAAATGCTGGGGAAGTGCTTTAAAATATCACACAGGCCTTCAAATAGGATGGGGTGCTGTGAACTGAATTAATGTGCCTCAGCATAGGGCCGAATGATGTGCTTTTGTGAACACGGTCATGAAGTTTTGGGTTGTGGGGAATTCTTAACTAGCTGAAGAACCATCATCTTCTCAAGAACGCCCAAGTTCCATTGAATTGTTTATTTAGATATATATATGTATAAATTATATTAAGCTGGTGATGCTTAGAGTATTTCTTCACGGGACGAAAGAGTATGCATACTCCGCAGAAACTCACTTCAATGCAGCAGCATGTCATGTAGTGATTTCTGTTATTTGGATGTGAAATATTTCCAGCTGTTAAAAGCGTAACCGTTCAGAACAGTGTTTCTAAACGCAGAATATGTTGGTTCATTTTGTCTATTTTTGCATTGGATTGACTCTGAATCGATCCCAGAACGACAGGGACGGACTACAGTAACCAGCTACATTAAATTGCTTCTACGTGTATTTTGTGTGATGGTATTCAAATTATTTTGAGTGCCCCAGGAAACCGTAACAAGTAAAAACTTCTCAGCCTCTCAGCTATTTAGCAGACAACATCACTGTATGGGACCAAACCGGGATATTAATTTTGTCAAAACCGAATATTTAAATATGTCGCAGCTTTCAGATTGCCAACCATTAGCAGATGATACCTCATTTTCACAGTGAAATTAGTTTTTAAGCGAATTATCACATATACCACCGTTTTAATGTTCTCTCCCCAAATAATTATTCATTTAAACTATTTTTCATTTCACGCACAACATTCCTCTATTCGGTTGCCATGCAGATAACAACCATTAGTAATTCCAGTCCTCTAAACGTCTTTGATGTGGCACTTCGTTAAACATATGATATCTCTTCATGATACGGTCTTTAATAAAGCTCAAGTACAAGTTTCCGTCATAGAATAAGCTTCCAGTTTTAAGTACTTGTAAGAGGACGTTCCTTTTGAAGTTCTCTGGGATACACTCGCATACATATTTGATAAAACATGTCAGTACACAAAACGACAAACCAGAACTTAACAGGCAAGTAAGGAAGAAGGCTTTAAATTTGCATCACTTTCATATGACTGTAAATCTGTGCCTAAAAACAGTAAGAACAGAAAGAACTCCAAATGGTATACTAGATTAAACGCAACTAAAAACAAAGACTTTCGGTAGAAAATGAACATTTGTAACCTTATAATCCCAGTGGTAAATACATGTGCCGCTGTCTGTGACATTAACGGATTCTGCATTTTGCCACGCTGTGTTTATACATTCCGTGTTTTTCTAACAATACATTATTTTCCTTAACAATATTAACTGGTTGGTTCTTGTAATGGACACCGGCTTTGTCCCTTGAGAGTTATGAGTTGAAACTTTATGTATAGTTTACATGGGTGTCAATTCTCAAAAAACAGCAAATGGAAAAACTGGATTAATACAGCGACCTTCCTGAAATAAAGGAACGGTTAAAACGTCACAAAACCTGCATTGCTTACAAGTATGGGGGCACCATTCGAAAGGTGTGTATGAAGTGCGAACGCACAAGCGTAGTCGTGTAGGGCATAGTCTGAATTAATAATAATAATAATAATAATAATAATAATAATAATAATAATAAGCCTATGCTCTCCACACCGGCAGCCCAAGAAGAATGGGATATATGTGCATGCATTACTGCTTGAGTATCACACGGGAAAGCATTAAAAATTATAATTTGTGTACAAACATTTATGCTAATCAACCAGTCCGCCACCAGTGCTCCATAACCTCGTTTGTTCCCCCACACCAGTCTATATTATCATGCTTTAATGCTTCAGTTCTGTATATCGCGCTTGTAAACGCATACGTTCTTCAGGGGTCAAACGTGAAAACAAAACACATAAACAGCCCGTAGCAAAATTGTAAATGCTTGTATCATTAAAATTACCGAGGTTGGTTGTGGCTTTGCAGAGTTGGAAAATTAACGTGGATCTATTATTCCGCAGCTTTCATACCGGAAGCAAACTCAGCAGGTGGGGGTAATTACGTCATCAACATGGCAGCGATCCCTATCGTGGAAAAAGCATAACGATGTTCTACTAGTTTGTTGCGTAGTCTACGGAGTAGTAGTTCTATGATGTTTTATGAAAGTGTTGTTGTTCAAACTGTTCCCGCAGCCCATCAGCTGCACCTGGCCAATGCGATTTCGCGATAACGAGGTGTCGAACACGCTGAGAGGGTGACAGGTTACACCGCTGTTTCTTTAGGCGCGGAAACAATTCTCAGCTCGAAAACTTGTGTCACAATTGCAGCTACGGAAATGCCAAGATTCTGTCGTTATAAACATAGCAAGCAGTATTTATTCCTTTTTCATTATTGAGTGGCTAATAATAAAACGCAAAACAAAAGGCGAACAATGAACTAAGAGAGAAATATAGACAAGAAAAGGCAGCTCTTATAAACTTGATATCTTCTGTCGTCCTGATTTCTGTACACGTGTAGTTCAGAAATTCATCGACTTAGGGCCTATTCTTTTTGATGAAGGGCTTATTTATTGTAGCCTGTGTGACAGATCTGGGTAAAAACAGACAGTGCAAAATTTTAATTGGAGGTCAGTAAATGAACGTGTTTAGAGGCGCCCTATGTTGCTAATAATTCATCTTGACGTGGAAATGCACGACAGACTATTTCAATTTTTCATGAACCCCATGTGAATTAATCTATTCAGGGCCTGCTGATTAGATCTGCGGAAATACATCTTACATGGTGGGTGGGAGCAGGAAGGGAAAGAGTGACTCGCTTTGATTGGTTGGCGAGATAATCTCGCAATATTATACGCAATTCACTCTGTCGAGTGCGTACACCCTCCCTCAGTATTTAATTTCATCTCCATCCCATCATCATCTTTACACCAAGCTTGCTCTTCACACATAGAAAATTCAAGCGCCCACCACTTCCCCCTTCGCCATTTCATTTTCTAAAATCTGCCCCTACAATTTTGTGTTAATGTGTTTTCTAGGGGATGTAAACTGGGTATCGGGGGAGAACTTTAAAGAGGTGTAGGGCAGATGGAATCATATGTGCATGTGTATTAAAAACTGCCTTACTTTGTACCCTCAGCCCTCCAGCCTATCACAACCCTTTGTACCGGCTGTTCAATATCTCGTACTGGTAACTCCCTGGAGTTCGCATCACTTTAATACGTTCTTCTGCCGAGGAAGTTGCTCCAACGGTAACGCTTCTAACCAACGACTTGGATGTGCCGGGTCTGAATCTCGACCGGAAACCTACTGAACTTACCGTACTGTGCTTCAGGCGGTTAGTGCCGGCATCTCACCACGGAGAACTTAGTTGGATGCCAGGTCGGTCCATGTGGAATTTTTGGTGGATGTAGTGGCTATGGCAGAGCCTTTTCTCCGAGTGCTTTGGTTTTACCGTGTCACTATCATTCCTCCAGTGCTCCATACTCATATATCATTTATGTATAACAGACGTTATGCGATCTTAACACTTGGCAGCGTCGTTAAGTGTAACATTTTCCCTCTTCTCACCAATTGCCCTGACTGAGGACTTGCCTGCGCCAGCATATCGTCAAGCAGTTAAAGTTCACTTTTCGGTAACAAGTTTTATGCAGGGGTTGTATTATAGTTTTGTGTTTCCTTATTTTGTCTTATGTGAAACTCCACTTACAATTCGCAGGTAGTGATACATGTTGATTTTTAAACTTCTCTGGTTTTACTTTGTGTTTTACTATTCCTCTTCCATATTCGTGTTTGTCGCTATTTTCGAATCTACGTCTTTTTCGTCTCTTTCACACCCAAACCAATGTGTCAGTCAAAATAGAGGGCGGCTGTTATAGGCACTAGTGTCTTAAGTGGCTTGAATATACAGCTTCATAGCAAGGAATGCTTTTTTGCTCAATTTAATGCGAAGAAAGTCGTTGTAACAACCAAACACCTCGTTTTTATTTAAGCGACGTATTCACGTCGGGAGCAGAAACAGCTTAGTGGCCGTTTCAGAACCCGTCCAGTTCGTTTGATTTTTGTCTGGGCAATTTTGTGTTGGTTCGAGATTACAAAGCATACTTTTTCCCTTACCCTTTAACTTTTTGTGCGTTCTACTGTCATAATCCGAGGCATTAAGCTGTAAGGATAAGTATAGCATTGCTGAGCACGCTACCAGTGTACCATCGCTTACGACTTACTGCCTTAATCTCATGAAGTAACTTAACTCTCCAGCATAATTTAACACCGTCAGTGTTAGCCCATTCTTACACAACGAAGAAAAACTGTGCTTCTGTCCCTTCGTCCTTTCAAGCCCCTAAGTTGTACAATCCCAGTCACCCTGTGTCCGGGTGTTACAACAGGAAAACCATCAGTTCCCCATCTTGTCATTTTACTCACTGAGTCACGAATGTCAACTCAACTTTAATAAATTTTAATCGGCTTAATTGCTTATACACCTTATAATGCAAATACCTCCCTAGTCCTGGATGAAAGGGGGAGTAGAAGATGGAATTCTAACTCCCTTTTTTCCCCCACAGAGAGCTAGGCGGGATAATCCGGGAATGCGGGGACAGAGTGTTCGGATTCCCGCCGCCACTTGACAGCTCGGCCCGGCACGTGACCGCCGGGACAGGCAGAGTTCGTAAATCTGTGCTCGGATACCTTCAACGTACTGAGTTTTATCATATGCCTGTTATGAATTTTTTAAATTCTCATTGGCGCACACATGAGTGAGAAGTAGACGTACGGAAGACGAAAAGGTGTTTAGTGTTTACAGAAAAGTACTACACGTTTACAGAAATTAAGTGGAAAACCATATTTAGTTTAAATTAACAGCAAACCACCGAACATATGTGGACTGGTTAATAGTATTCTTGCTTCATGTCCAAAAATCTCGCATTATTAATTTGGGGACTTGAAACCCTAACCGAAAATTTCATAATGTTGCAAAATGTTCCTCACATTGAGGAAGTAACATAAACTGAGGGTACTGAAGAACGGGGTACTTAGGGGGATGGTTGGAGATAAGATAAAGGACGAAATTGACGAAGCATATGACAGGCGGTATTCTGGTGGGAAAACCTGAAGAGGCAAATACGAAGACCTAGAAAGAGATGGGGTATAATATAAAACAGATATTAACAAAATAATTTGAGAGCGTGAGGACAGTATTTATAAGCTATGGAGAGGGACCATTTGGGGTCTCTTTTGGGCACGAAATAAACTTTCAAGTTTAATAAAATGTGGGAATTTTTTCACAAGCTGAAGATCTTACTAGCTGTTCACGAAGCATTCTGCCACAGGGAGTTAGTTAGGACTTATAGAATTAAAGCAGTAATACTGCAGGTGCTTGGTGCAGAAGGATGTTAGCTTGAATGAAATAATCCAAATCGGACAATTTATGCAAAACTGTTACAGAGATTCTGTTCCTCTGGGGCTGTATGTGTACGCATTCATTCCTTCAACGTACCCAAGAATATCACGTTTTATTTTCCATAAGTTACCAGGGTATTTGTAATTTCATGTTCTTGGTGTCCAGCGCTGAAAGGAATGAGCAGATGATTCTTTGTGTAATAGGACTGGTGAGTAATAAATATGTAAACGGAATTTAGAACTTGTATACGTAACAGCCGACCTACTACAGTTGTACTGTCAGGAATGTTGACACTCTGAAGTGCAAATTCCCCACACTGAAGCTGTCCACACACATACACAGTCACATTGGCGTTCTTCTGAGGAGATGTGTTCCTGGGAGCCGAGGGATATTTGCCAACTGACAACTTCTCCCCTCGCCAGACTACAGAAATGGATTTGTTTGAGTGAGGGGACGGAATATGATAGCTGTAACACGTATAACTGTTGGCAAATATCTTCATATCGTTACTTCGCCATATGACATGGAATCCAACAAGTGCATTGGTGCAGCTACTGTCTCCTGTGTATCTGACTGGCAGGTTAAAAAATCTGTTCCATAAAATTAGTTTCTTATTCTATTGAAAGATAGTTTGCAAATTTCAACGTAAATTTGAGGTTCTTCAGAACAGGATACTGAGGAGAATATTTGGACCCAAGAGGGCAGAAGGGCCTAACTGGAGGAAAGAGGAAACCGAACAACGAGATATTTTTCAGGTTATAGTACACTCTTTGCAAAATATTACTTGTGCGATCATGTCAAAAAGGATGGAAGTGGCTGGACAAATAATTACAAATGGAATAAATGAGACATACGAATTTTTGTCGGAAAATGTCAAGGTAAGGGATCGTTTTGAAGAAAAAGCTCAGATCGTCAGAGTACTAAAAATTATGTACAAAGCAAAACATTTGAGGATGTGGTTTGGTTTCATCTTGGTCATAGGGTTCGGATGCGGGATATTGACACATTAATGAACAGCCGCGAGAGAATGTGTCTAACGTTAGACACCATACAGTGTGACTTTTTGGAAAATATATGCACTATATCCGCAACTTAGATATCGGGAATTAATCCATTATCACTGTGACGTGAAAAATAAATGTATCGTCAATACATTTACATAACGCCGAATGGGGCAGGGTGTCCAGCAACACTGTTATATGCAGCGGGGTTGATGGATTTTGAGAACCGATCACCGGAGCACCGGAGCATAAGCATATGAAGCGGGATATTGATTTTTCTTGCAGGCCGGATAAGAATAAGGGTGTCGCATAAACTGTAATGGAAAATCAATGTGAAGAAGTATTGGGGTCATCAGGCCGGGAATTTCACTTAGTACGAACTTATGGTTCGGTAACTATTCCCTTTTTACCCAGCATAACTCATTATTCACAAATAATGTGCTTCTTCGACGCTGTAAGTCTAGAAGACTGATCTACTGACGTCGTGAAGTAACCCATAACTAAGTCATTCTACTCTTCGATGCTACATAAAGTAACCGGTCAGTAAAATATACTAATAGAGTAAAATGTACGAAAAACTTTAGTTTTTAAGGGAAGTGAATATATTTTTTATTTGTCTATAATACCTTTAGAAATGTTTGGATTTTTGCGTCTCTTTTTTTGCACTTCACAACATTCAGTAATGTGTATGTGTGTGCATATATATCTTATTTTCACTTCACAGCATTCCAGGACTAAGTCCCTTAACGTAGACAATACGGTTGCTTAAGAAGGATTCGTTCTTTTGCCTCGAAAATTAAAATTGAAGCCACTTTCGCTGTTTGCATGCCTTGTGACGCGTGTCTCATGGATATACCAAGTAGAGTGTGACAATATAGGCTAAATTCGTGTGACTCATAATACATATATTCCAGTGTCAGTGCCTTGTGAACGTGATGGTGAAACTTCATGTTCCATAAAAGGTAGAACTTTTTTAATGGTTGAGGCATTATTGACTTCTCAAAAGGACTCTACTTCATTGAGTTAGTTACTTAGTACAATATTCTGACACTTAATAGGAAATTGAAATTTCCTCTCCTGCCGTCCCTACTGAACAATTTTCTGTTTCCACGACTAACGTACTGGTCCCTGTAACATCCTGAGACACCGGAACAGACTGTAAATCATAATAAATTATTTCCAATACACCATACCGCGCGTATATCCTGCTTTCATCTTGATATGTATCATCTCGTATGCTAATTGGGACAATTCCGGTCTCGGCATGAAGGGTGGTCCAAAACCACCAGGCGGCTGAGGCAGCAACAGCATCCTGCGCGTGAGCGTCCTACAGGAAACGTTATTTCATTGAGTTTAGGCACCTCAATTAACATATGACTCGCATGAACATCCGGCACTGTATGCTAATTGTGCGGGGCGGATATTACAGTACTTGAACGAACGTGTACTTACGTACTGTGTAATAAACGACAATGTCAGTTGCCTGCTCAGTATTAGGTATGGTTGAGGTCACTGTAGTTCCGGTTATGCCTATAACCGATATTTATATGGGTTCTGCTTCACTGGTTATTTCACTAATACATTCGCTCTGATTTTATGTCAGTCTGTTCTCATTTTTTGTTCTATTCATATCAGAGTTGTCAACATCAACATGTTGAACAGACGTAGACATGCATACGACCATTGTACATATAATTCATCACCAAAAGAGGCGGGGGTTGTGAATGTATCAATTTCAGTATGTAGTCCGACACACAATATGCTGATTTTTACCGTGAATTATTTCTGTAGTTCCCAATTTCATGGATTCTTTTGTTTGTTTTATTTATTTTATTAGCAGTCAACGTTTGAAGGTTGCTGACAATGTTACTGATGATGAAACGTGGAATTATTTATGGAGCCCGTCCATTATCTATAAAGCTCTGTGAAACGAATCGGTAGTAAAACTTATACTCATGCAATTCAGTCATGACTGTAGAGTCCGATGTTAACTGTTGCATGTGTAGTTGCTCTGGTGCAAGAGAAGTATCATACATATGATTGCAACAACACCGCGAGTTCTCTCAGCTTACCAGCGTACACTGTACGTTGTGTGTTGTTTTGCTCGCGAATCCTCCTAAGTAAGTCATTAAAAACAAGCGTTTCCCGGCAGAACTCGTAAAAATATTTTCTGCTGTGGACGTATAGACATTATGTAAATTTGCCATCAAACAACATTGCATGTAGGACGCCGTTCTTCTGAGGTTCTGCGCTGCGTGACTTGGTGTTTGGTACCGGACATTTAGAGGTAGGGGTCTTTTTGGGCGTTTCGAACGGTGAAGATGAGACCACTAGATTGTCTCGAAACGTCGGGAACCATCTAGCCAGTGACGCGGCACTGCATGTAACTGATTATTTAAATACAGTTCACGTTCATCTTAGTCTTCAAGGGTTAACTTTGTTTCATTTAACGGCACAATTTTTTCGATGACTTTAATAACAATAGGCCGTATGTTCTGAAATATAATGTTCTTGAATTTAGTCACAATTAAAATATTATCTAGCAAAAATGTAAAGTAAACGTAAAGGCATGTATTGTGAGCAGCGGCTGAGCGCCACTGATTATTAACCTGGGCAGTAGACGGAGGGGAGTTGCTAGTGTATAGTAGTATTTTGCAGTAAAGTACTGCTTCCCAGAATGTTACTAAACACAGGACAGTTGAAAGTAAACCTAACCTCAGGCAAAACCCAGTCCACGCTCATACACTCTTTCTTTAAGCGCCACTCGAATATCGTGTTTCCGTCTATGTCTAGTACCCTAGTGTGGTCTCTTCCCTTCCCATAAGTAATCTACACGTATGTACCTTTAGAAGCTGTTTCTACTTCAGCTTCTCGAGTACTTTTTGATTCGTTCGGTACCATCAGATTTTCAAAATTGGTATGACTTTATATTAATGCATGGAGAAGTTGAAGAAGGAAGTTTTCTGGGATGTCAACGACGTGCCGTTGTGTCAATACCGATATTTCCCGGCTTTCTACAACGCCTACTGCCTTCGTCTGTAGGGCCAAACAGTTGTTCTTAGTCTGCTTGCCCCTAAAGACGAAGGCAGTGCTATCCTCCGAGATGTCTCAACTATTTAACCAAAAACACAGCGTGATATTCCACAAGACTTGAGTCTTCAGCAACGCTGTTGTGAGATCCCCAAATCGTGCACAGCTTTAAGTTATTTAACTTATGAACCAATTTTGCAGTTTGTTGGTTTTTACAGCGTTCATTTTCAACATTCTTCCGATATCCTTGTGTCTCTCTTTCGCCCAAACACGCATTGTTGCGGGTTCCAGTGTACAAGTACGAGAAGTAATGGGATTGCTTGTAATAAACATTGTGTTACTGCAAAGTGAATTTAGGGGTATGTGTTTTTGGAGAATCACAATAACTGTTTGAAACAAAACACCATTTATTTCGTCTTGAATATTTCGTGTTCAAAAGAATAAACGGTTATCGAATTTGGCCTCGCTAGTCCAAAACATGAAGCTCAAATGAAACCCTGTTATAATCCATGCATAAATGTGCTTATCAGGATAAGCAGCTTGTCATAAAAATATACGTGGCACAGTTTACAAATCCATTAATTTTACAATTTTATCTGAAGACATTTTCTTGCAGTGTCAACGAAAGGCAATAAGGTATTTATAAAGACGAAATTCAAGCTGTATTGTGATACGTTTTGTGATTTCTGTTTCGTGTCTGTAACAAAGGAATAACGAAGCAAATGGAGTAAGCAAAATCGCAAAATGATCAAACATATTCCTTTCATAACTTGCATTGTTGGTAATAGTACCATTAAGGTTTAACTCATTCGTCGCTGAACAGAGGGGTTGCTGCAGGTGTGGAGGGAGTCGCCGTAATGTAATCCACTTGTATCTCCCTTCCTGTCACGGCTGAAGCTCGGAGCATTGCGTTCCCTCGCTGTGTAGTTGTATAATGTTCACTCATAAAATACGTGGAAACTCCTATTTAAAAGATCAATTTTAGTGCTCAAAAGGTTTAGTGGATGCACGGATACCTCTAGTTCATCCCCCTTTCTCGCAAGTCTGGATTTAATTGAATCACCTCTGCCCGCCCTAAAAGGGATAAGTTATGAACAGGAATTTTCACATTAGGCCAACACGAGGCAGGGTTTGCATGATACGCCAAAAGTACGAGTATGTTCTATCAGTCGGCATTTACTTTGCTGCAACTGGTATGTGAAATCCGCGTATCCGCACCCATGCTACATCTTTTTTTTCCTTTTATGTTAGCAAAACAAAAAATTGTATTTTTAGGCGCTTTCATACAGTCGCGAAAAGCGCCTGTTAGCGTTATGATCTCCATCCGTTTGTCTGTCCGCATGTATCAGCGTGGCTTCCACAGGACGGATTTTCGTGAAATTTGATATCGGGAACTTACATGAAAATCCAAATTTGGTTACAATCGGAAAAAATATCGGACAGTTTAAATAGAAACCTAAGTACGTTTTATTATTGCCGGCAATATTAAATCGCCATAAGGAAGCCATATTCGAGTAAAACGGTATCAGGCTGTTAGGGCAGCCTTGGAGGTATAAACATTACGCGAACGAGCCGCAATATTATGTTATACTACATGGTCTGTCTTGTCGTATATGGCTTTACGCTTTCCTTTTAATCGGTAAACAAACTAAACATCGTTTAAGTAAACATTTAACATTGCTGCATCAAATATTCTTATTATTCCATCCGAAACACGAGAGAGTGATATGAATCAGTGTAGTCCCGTTGCAGAGTAATTATTTCGGGTCTGTCAAAATAGTACCGAAAAAATGTCATATTAAGTGTTTCCAGAAATCGAATCACATACTTAACTCACAGTGGTGAAGTTCGCTGTTGTTTACAACATCACATTCAAATACCCTTATAAAAATTAGACTAGTGTTAGTAGGACAACAAATAACACTAATTTTTATAAGTAAATTTGTGGTATTAGAGCCGTTTAAGTACGAAAGAAACTGCATCTCTGTGTAGGCTTATGTACATATATGTGCAGTTCTGTGCGTTTATGCATGTATGTATAGAGGTATGTACCACTTTTAAGCATGTGTGAATGTCCGCGGCCGATCCCAGTTGCCCTAGTGCCTAAGGTACAGGTCTGCGCCTGCCCCATTGCCGGATCGGGGGTTAGAATCCCGCTGAGGGCATGGATATTTGTCTCGTGTGTTTATTGTGTGTTGTGTAGGTAGTGGCCTGTGCGACCGGCCGATCGCTCATCCGGAGGAGTCCTACCGAGAGTGGTGTGTATGAGTGTGATCTCAAAACCGCAACAATGAGGAGACCCAGGCCCCCAAGGGCTGTCGAGCCACGAGAAAAAATAATGTTCGCCAACGAATATAGACCTATAAGTGTGAGTAGTCCTATCTTTTCGTATGATGATTACATTAGGGTGTCTCACAAGCGAAGAAAGTTGTGAAAATTAGTAGAATGAAACTGTTATTGTTCCTGCGTGCGGAAACTTCTGGGGTTTGGACGTGCGTTGTTTCCGTTGACGTAGACCAGCATAAATGTTTTCCATGGCAGCAAGAATGTTTATTGTCAAGTTTCCATTACCTGCAGCTATATGATGGATATGATGGGAGACAGGGTGGCATCCGCTCAATATGTCGGTAATAGTCTCACCACAGGCTGAAAGACAAAGCTTTATCTGAGCTAATCGCAAAAGACTGGAGAGCAGAGCCGCCTGTCCGGTGACACTCACATGTTGTTTCTCGCAGCCATAAGTCAGTGGCAACCCTCTAAAATGTAGCTTTCTTGCAACACAGTCACGAATACCATTATCGTAGTAACAGTGCAGTTTTGAAGATCGTGAATATTTACATTTTTACAGATGCTTATTAAGGTCATTCACTATCCAGCACTTCTCCTGAATCACACAAAATAAGGAATGAAGTCAAGCGTTACGCAAGTAAAATTGAACACTTATCCACCGTCTTCGAAACATCTGATATCTGGCTAGACATACGAAATTTTTATTGCGTGCTATGCCCTCTTGTATTCATGTTATCGCTAATTCCTTTGGTAGGCCTTAGATTTATGGTCTTTCCCTCAATGATTATTATGTCATATTTTAAATGATGCCTTCGTAACGGGGTATACTTTTCATAGTAACTCAAGTTTTCGGGTTGATTCACATTATGCGGCACGACACGACATTACACGACACGACAAAATATTCTTTTATGGTTTTCACGTGCTCGAATTCACACTGGTCCGTCACCAACAGCTGACAGCAAAGACAGTGTCGCTGGGACTGAGAGAAGAGATTATTTTGCCTGTCTGTGCCTGTCATTGCATGTCGCGTCTGTTAACTGATGGTAGATGTGAATGCACGCTGGTTTTTTCATGTCGTGTCGTGCCGTGCCGTGCCGTGTAACGTAAATCGACCCTTCAGATGCTGGTGTGACGTAGCCTTAATGTTGATAACGACAGACCATGAAATGTTTCAATATGGCTTCATTGTTACCCCCCTGTCCCCGGAGACCTGACACTGTCTTCGCTCATATTATAGCACATCGCAGTGTAATCGCATTTCTATGTGTCGACTGTATCACGATTGGACGCACAGCCCTGCCATACATGTTCTCAATGCCCCCTATCTATTAACGGATTAGATTCAATCCTATCAGCATATAGGAAGCCACCCCTACTCTCTCTCCCACTCCCTCCTTCCAGCACACATATACTGACTTTCAAATACATGCATAAAATTTTGTACTTCTCTGATTTACAAAAGAAGAGTTTAATTGCATTGGACGCATGACTGCTCAAAAACAAATGTAATAAAAGACAATTAAATTTTACAGCATTTCCTCCCTAATATTTTATGTGGGGGAGGGAGATTGAGGCTGTTACACCGATCTCAGTTTAGGAAGTGCCGTGTTATTCGGTCATACGTACGTAAAATTTCGCAGGAACCGTGTTGCCGATCTCTGGGGAAAATACCGACAATTCTGCTTGCACCCAGCTACTTGATTCAGCGTTCTCACACGTTCGTGTGCGGTGATTGAAAACCTCTCACTGTACAAAATGCTATGTTACGAAATATAGCTTGGAACAGTGTGGTGCATGATGATAGAATTCCTGAACACAGTAACGAAACCATTTGTTCCTTAAAAGGCACGGTGCTTCGTCTCTCCATAATTTAACTTATTCTGTTCGGCATCATTGATTTTTGTTTATTCCGCTTTTATTTTCTCAGTAAGGTAAAGCAGTCCCATTACAGGCCTGAACAGGCCCACAGGGTTCCAGGAGGTCGAGGCTCCCAGATTTCTAGACAATCGGCACATGAGAAGGTGGTAGGTTGTCAGCCATACGCACCGGCCGCGTTTACCCCGCAGGAAATATTCCTGGTACTCATTTCTCTTAGAAGCTGAGTCGACCCCAGGGCCATAGTGCGACCGACAGGATTATGCCAATGAAAAAATCCACTGATACCATCGGGAATCGAACCCGCGACCTGCCGGTTTGTAGCGCAGTGCCTCAACCAACTGCGCCACCGCGGCCCCATATTTTTCTCAGTACGCTAAAGCATTCTCCATTAGGAAAATTAATATCTGCCACAGGCAGGGGTCATATAGTTCTCTAGCTCAATGTAGTTTGACAACTTCCTTATACTTAGGCTTGTAATGAAAAGTGGAGACCGAAGTTTGAAATGCTCAGCGACTGGAAGGTTTGTCTTTTATGGATATGAGGGCAAGGGATGACGTCTAAGTGGGGACAAGATGAGAGAAGGGAGAAATGGAAAGGATTGGATTGAAATAAATAAATCTCAATCAGGTACGTATGTGCAGGCGTAAGGTTTGTTGAGATTGAATACATAAATAAGGGAGCTGAATGAGCCAAGAATTATAACACTTATCGGGGCAAAGAACGTGTTTTGTATTTTTGAACTTCGTGACCATGTATAAAGATGTCAGTTCTCACTGTGAAGCAGTTCTACTATCCTAATTGCTGCCGCTACTATTTTGTTGTTGTTGTTGTTGTTGTTGTTGTTGTTGTTGTTGTTTCTGTTGTTGTTGTTTGTCACTGAAGATAAATTACAAGCGTGCTGCGCCTTTTGCTTTTTCGAAGTTTACTAACATCTGTTATTCTTTTAAAATAGTGATTAAAAATGAGTTTCGATAATTTAAGAATTAAATCCAGACGTCTCCAATCCCAGTGGCCGCGCGGTCTAAGGCATAGGTCTGCGGCCGAAAGCTTGCTGGGATCGTGGGTTCGAATCCAACCGGGGGCATGGATGTTTGTCTCTTGTGAGTGTTTGTGTTGTCACGTAGAGGTCTCTGCGACGGGCCGATCCCTCGTCCAGAGGAGTCCTACCGACTGTGGTGTGTGTGTGAATGTGATCAAGTGAAAATGAAACAACCTCGACGCCTACTGTGAGTAGATAGAAGAGGTAAGGACTACGAAACGAAACGAAATCCAGGCATCACTAATAAAATGAACTTCATGTAATTAACGAATGTCATTAAATGGCGAAGAGCCTTTCTCGAGAAGCTGACATTCGCTCACCATTTTTCAAACTCTCTCGCCCCTGGACTGTGTTATTAACAGGATGAATCCAGTCCATATCCTCATGATCTGTTTTCCAAATATGTTTTTATTTTATCCTTCCATCTGTGTCTAAGTCTTCAAAGTGGTCTCTTGCCTTCATGTTTTCCAACTGAAAGCTTTTATGCGTTTCTCTCTCCCATGCTTGCTACATGCCCTTTCCCACGTCCTCTCTCATCTAATATTCCCTACGCAAGAAACTGATCCATAAATCAGCGATGCTTGTGACTGTTGTGGCATAGTGGCTCCCCTACGCTCCATCCGCGCATTCATTTCCAGTTCCTTCAAAATCTTCTCGTCCTGAGTTATAGTTAATTAAACTATATAGTAGATTTCGGACGGGAACGACGGCAGTTTACCGAGATTGTACTGTTTCATCCTTGAGTAGCCTGTTACTCTAAACGATATATCTTACAATACGTGTCTTGTAACTTGTTATTAACGTTGGAAGCATTTTCCGAAAGTTTTCACGTCCTCATGTCCTGGATGCTTTGAAGAACCAGATGGAGAGTACAGATGTTGCCCTGCGTGTAGCCTTAGGTAAACTGTCCTGGCATTCCTTGAGGCCTTGAATTGAATGAGTTTGCTAGGTACTTTTAAGGAAGTAGTAACTTCTTTGAAATCTGTTAGGACATGTGAAAGTAACTGGAGAAAAATGACGAATTTGGTGCATGAGTTATTTGTGCCCGTAAGCCACGGTACCCCCCCGTATATTTTCTCACAAAGCTGGGGTGTATCAGTTAAAATATTGATGGAACTTAGTAAATAATTGGTGTTAAATAGGCATAAAGCTTATAATAATGTTGATTCGAATTTTAATAGGCGATCTGTAAGCCACCTGAAAGGCCTACATGAACAGTAATTTTTTTTTAGAAAAAATAATGACTAAGGTATAGTATATGTCATCAGGAACATACGTTATTTGTGAGTATCACGCATGAAAGCAGTACGGAAAGAACATAGGTACAGTATCCAAGAGATATTTTGAATTTTGTGTAATTTGTTTCTTGCAGTCGAATCCGCAAGGCGCTCATGGTTGTATCTCATTGCTCTCCCCTCCGTAATTCTTGTACAGCAGAAGTCACGTTTCCTCCCCCGAAGAAATTTAGATTTTATGGAGCAAATTAAATTGCATCCTCCTTTTAAAATACGATGAGTTTTCCAATAATGAAATGGACGTCAATTCAGATTTGTACACGTACGTATATAAGAATGTTTTCAGATTCTACTATATACAGAGTGATTCACAAAAATGAAGTACAGGGCGGTTCTTACATTGTTTCATTCAAACTTCTATGGTGATTCTAGGGTATTGCGGGCTATATCATCTCGTAGAAATGTAAGGATTTCTGAAAGACTTTTGACACGTACGTTCCTTCAAGTACATAAACTTATACGCGAATACAGTAGAAATTTTAAATGGATTATTAATATATATTTTGGTTTTAGATGTTAGCGCATAACGTCCACCAATTTTAGTGTAACCAACTGTAGTATCTACATGGAACAGAAGTCCTTCTGGAGAAACTCTTAGATCCTCAGCTACTCAAAAAGTTCCTCTCATATTATGGATTCCGAAGGCTTATTACAGCCTGCAAGTGGTATATATCCTGAGTCGGATAAGTCTAATTTACGACATCCCATTCAACTATTCGTGTTTCGCTTGAATATTATCACCCTGTCTAAGCGTAGGTCTTCAGAGACGTTTCTTTCGTTTAGTTTTTTTTCCACCGAAATCCTCTTTCCTTCCATTCGTGCCACATGCTGCGCCCATATTATTCTCGTTACATTACTTTCCCGTATAATATTTGGTGAAGAGTACAAAGCATGAAACCTCTCACTGAGCAGTTTTCTTCAACCTCCGGTTACTTCCGTCCCGTTACGTACAAATTTTCCCTCGGCGTCATGTTTTCGAACATCGTCGGTTTGCGTTATTTCCTCCATATGAGACGAAGTTCCACACCCATGCAAAAAGCAGACGAAATTGTAGTTTTGTGTATTACAATATATATTTTTTTCTATAAAAATATATAATACGAATGGTGATGAAGCATCTCCTTGTTTCAGACCAATCTGTGTAGGAAAAGTGTCACAGAAATATCCAGACTTCATCAGAGATTTTCTTCAAACACTTTCCCACTATCCAAAGTATTTCAATGTGGGAATGAAACTCCATTATAACGCTGTACATTTTCCTGCATAGGCTTCATTTGAGCCTATAAATCGCTGTGTGTAATGTATGCTTGTGTGCCCATTTTTTCAGGTGTCTGACGAATGCAGAATATCCTTTCGTAGTCGATCCGTTACTTCTAAATCCTAATTTATATTCCCGAATAATTCCCTGTTTGTTTGTGTTTAAAGCAGTTTGAGGCTACAGTCACCATGCTGGTGTTTTGAAAAAATAAATTTGGGATTCCACGACATTAACTTCTTACGTAGAATAATGTGCTCCATACAAATCTTTGAAGTATGTTATGGTCTATTTCCACTCAGTGCTACATCTTTGTATGGTATAGAACTTATTTTTCGCCACGAATTGTAAAAGTTAAAGTTAAACATGTTTCGTGATGTCCTCATACTAATGTCTTAGAATCTAGACGGCATCTCTTAATAGCAGCTTTAAATCTTTTAAATTGGAAACCAGCATTTACTGGTCATAGTTCTGTTTCAGCTGAGGTGGTTGATTGGACACCATATTATTATTTATGTTAGAGGTCTCAGAGGCAATTGTCTGGTGTAGCTTCGAGTGAAACAATGTCTTGTCCAAAACCTGTCAGTTTCTTCAGATTTTATTGGGTCAATAAATGCATACACCATGCTTTATTAAGGGCCTCTGCTCCATTATAAAGTCAGTAGAGCAGACAAGTGAATAACGAGTTACAAGAAAATATCGAATCGTAATCCCATCAAGTGATGAAAATATTTATTGTAAGTGAATTTGGTTATTCCTAATTTAGTTTAGAAATTATGGGCCTGTGTGTGCATTTCATATAATTTCAGTGTTATCGATGATATCTAATTATTGAAAGCTGAAAGTGTTTTTGAATAAATTAAAAACACCTTTTCCCGCGAAGACTTTTCAAAATTTCTGCAGGATATTGTTGTGTCTAGTGGCAGCCTCTTGTGCTGAAGGTAACAGACTTTCAGTTTCCATAATGGCAGGAAATTTCGTAACCAGACGAATGACTGACAACCTTCCAAAAACGATTCTACTCCGTGATGCTTGTAAGTCGAGTTCTGTTTCCCTAATATAATTGCTGTCTCTGTTTCTGTTCTTCAAAAAATAGTCTCCTGGGAAACGCCATTCCACGTTTACACCTCGTCTGTGCTGCGTTTGCAGATTTTTGACAACATCTTATGTAGGTACAGTCGCATAAAAATGAGTCAAATTCTCAGTTGCGGTAAAACAGTACTTTAGAAAATTGAAATTTGGAATTATTCTGAAATGTTCAACCACATTAAAGCGCTACGCCAGAGAAGAGATCATTTTCTAAAGACAGTACCCATCCAAACTGATATATAGCGAGTATAGCCCTGCCACATGGAGTATTACCTTGGCATATACCGGGGTAATGTGATTGATGTGAACATCGAACGGAATGTATTATTGGCATCAGACTTTCTATCCCGTCCCCGCGTAAAGTGACGTCGGCGCCTCGCCGCGGAAGCCAAGTCGCAAGATAGCAGCTGTACGTTCCGTCAAAAGGGGGATCAGCGCTTACGCGTCCCTACTACAACCTTTCGATTCTGAGATGTCTGTGTCTCTTTAGGGTTCCGAAGTAACAAATTCCTGTTTAGGAGTGTTGGTTCCATTTCGCATATCCATATCGTAGGCACTGACGAACAGATAGTTTTAAATTCGGTCTGTATGTGGAAGTCCTATTGCAGACCTCATTCCAGTTTCCCTTCGTTAAAGATACCAGTTTTTACGTTGTGCGAACTTTTGGGGTAGAAGTAATAGTGGCACGAAATATAATAGCTTGATATTTAACGTGCCGGTCACGTTCTATGTTTTCTGTGCACAAAGAACATCAGTCGACGTTATATTTTGGAGATTTGTTTTCCCATCTACATATTTTACCTTCGAACCTACTGATCAGAATTGTATTGAATTTGGTATTAAAGTCCGTAAACGGCTTTGCCAAGAGACCATATGTTTGATTCATATAGGTCTAACCGAAGCCCCACTTCGTACGGAGCCAGCTTTTCGGATTGTCTCATAATCAGTTTGTTATATGCAATGTTTATACGTGACAAAAACCTGACGAGTAATTAGGATGTAGGCCGTTTGTACTTATTTGAAACGCTTTTTAATATGGCCAGTTTTGTGAAATACAAAGAGAATATTTTTTTCTTAAGAGCGTGAAGAATTCTGCCACGGCGCAGTTTATGTGCGTTGTAATTGACGATTGGCAGTAATTTGTGTCTTTGTATGCTTTAGAACGACAACCTCCCTGGTGTGTGATTTTACAGTAAAAGTTTCGCTGGAAAGATCATGTGATTCAATGTCCATTCAGAATTTAAATATTACGTGGTATGTGTGTGATTGTAATATCTCGCAACCAAGAGGTAAGTGAATCACAACGTTTAGTTAAGTGGAGGAGAAGGACTTGTTAAAGACATGCCTGACATAAATGAGTCTAAATATGTTTTAGTTTTCCCCTTTCATGATTTGCGTCGACCGTAAATGAACGTAAAAGCCAAAGAGGCGTATAAATTCGTAAGGAAAGCATTTTCAAAAAGTGTATATGCAGTAATGTCACAGTGGTGTCATTAAAAAGGCGTTTGGAAATCCTGCGTAACGTGTAACACGGAGAGCTGCTACCAGAGCTACGGTACGTAGCGGGGAGCGTAATGATACACACACTGTATGTGCGTAAAGTGTATGTCATTGCACACCGTATTTCAAATAGGCCAAAACCTTTTCTTTCTAGTTACATGGCTTACGTCTCATAACTGTAGTTGTAATGGTACATTAGTAGTCGGAGATCAGCCCTATATCCCGCATATATTTTTCTGCAGTTTTAAAGATCATGTGGTGCAGTCTTGAAGTGCTCTCCCCACGCTGTAGCATTTTAGAATCAATCCTCTTTACTGCCTCTGTCTGCTCCCCCCTTGTTGAAGAACCTCTGAAAACCTCCCTAGACACATATCTGTGACACCCCGTTGTACTTCATAACGGCTTTTCGAATAAGCCGCATATGATGAGTGTTATACCTAAGTCTGCAGCTTTCCTTCTCTGTACATATGCTCTTTCCCTTCCACCCTCCTTCGTGTTCTCGTGCGTGTAGGTTTGGGATATACGACGCACCTGACTTCCGCAATCCTTCGAAGGCTAGAGGCTATATCGACATCCCTTACCCGGCAGCAAACGCCGTTCAGGTTCACCGAGTCAGTCCTATAACATCGCGGAAAATACACATGCACGTCACGTAGGTTACATACCTAACAAATTATTGAATATCGGGATCACACTAACATGTCTTTTTGAGGTTTTTCTGTGATTTTCTATGAATTTAAATCTTGGTAGTCTTCAGCGTAGGGGACACAATTTACTCCTTTATTCCTCCGTGTGTCAGACGCAGTTAATCCATTGACGTGACGCTGTATTTGGTATTAAACGTAACGGTCTCGGAGGGCAATTTTTGACAATAAGTGGTAAAAAAGAACAAGTTATTCAACGTTAATAGCGCTTGCTTAAATTTAATTCGTGTGGTCAGTAACAGTTTTTTTCGAAAACATGGCAGAGTTTCAATTTTCGTGTACGGTAATAATAAACTTACATTGACGGAGACATAACAGTGGATTAAAACTGAAAAATGGTTGCTGTAACCCAGTCAAGGATTCTTTATCTTGCCTTCGCATTTAGAAACTTAAAAATCAAAACATGCAGACGTATAGTCATAACTAGGTATAGAGTTTTATATTGGTATTAAGCTGTTACAGTTGTATGGTCCTTGCAAACAGAGTGCTGAGGACAGATTTAACAGAGTGGAAGTGGCAATAAGATAAAGTAGTGTGCGTAAAGAAGAGCTTCTAAATTCATGCTCTTCGCCAGATCTTGTTAAGGTTGCTTTACGCTGACGATCAGCTAACTATTACGTGAAATATGACTTGCCAGCATTTGTATGCATTTGTTCGTCCCAGCGGTCAGTGTCACGTCACAGGGCGCTCTGAAGTGAGCGCGGCTCTTCAACGGAAGAATGTTTCACACCGTATTAATGCGATTACCGCCATATCCCGTTTGGATAAGTTTTTGAACACGTGTGAAGCAGAATTTCTTGCGATTGAGCACTGCAAGAGCTTGCAGTGTAAACATTCTAACCACATCCTGACTGTGATCTCGCCATGAGTTTTATCGTGAACGTACCTATGATATGGAGAGACACGTAGGGTTGCAGGTTTCCGTTTTTTATTTGGTTACTTACGTTGATACGTTTAGTGTTCTACAACGTCCTTAATTCTTAACCATCCTAATTTCTGTCGTCACTGTACTCCACAGTTATTAAGACTGCAGTAAGTCTGCTTCTATAACAAAGTACGAAAAGTGCATAATGTAATTTCTAGCATGAAATTACAGCTTCCTTGGAAAATTAAGGAGAAACGGAGAAAACTTCGGTCTGTGTTGGCAGTACGGTGGTGCACCTACCGCACAGTGCTGTTGCTTCTTAACGCTTTTACTGCTAATCGGCTGACAGCCAATGGGACAAATTCTTCAGGCCCTTAAGTGCGCAATCTACTCTGTGACTGTGTCTTGTTTTATATTACAGTTGGTTCATATAGGCATTTTAATACGTAAATATATGTTGTTGACCACAGGGACAGAGTGGCTGAAAACGTTAGAAGCAGCTTACCTAGTCAGCAAATATCCCACCTGCTATGAAACCCGAAGGGTCATTACTGTTTTCACAAAAGTCTCCACTTCCTATGGAATCCAGATGTTCATAACTGTGTCCACAAAATTTAGCCATTTCATCCTGTTCTGTACTGGCTAAATTCCAAAACTTACACCCCCTGTTTTATTTAGTACCCCTTTTATTCTCATTCTTTCTTCTGTGACAAGGTCTCACAATTCTTTTCTTCAGGTTTTCCAAAAATAAGAATTGTATGAGTTCCTTATCTCCCTTATTCGAGCTACAAGTCTCACTTATTCCGTTTATTATTTTGTCACTAACAGTATCAGGTGACCGTTACAATTTGTGAAGTTTTCATTGTCTTATTTCCTGCAGTTCGTTGCTACTTAATCTCGTCCATATCCAGATAATGCTGTCTCAGACACCCTCATTGTAATGTGGTATTCTCGCAAAGTGAGAGAGCAATAGGTCTGCAAAAATATAAAGAACTGCCGCGTATACACTGTGCACTGCAGCAGCGTGCTGGCGCGGAAGCCTTATCAATTACCAAGTACACGTGTTTCCAATAGTTGGTGTATTTGCTGCGGCTGGCAAATTGAAGCTGCACTTAGCTTGGCGAATGCTCTTGACATATACCTCGAGCTTCCTGTTGCAGTAGGGTGGAATGGGGGAATAAGGGAATCTCGTTCATTGCGAGACAATGATCGACCGATTTTGTGAGAACAGGGGCGGATTACAGAATAACAGCTGCTTCTTGGTGTAAGGCTAATTTATTCAGTCCTTATGAAATAGGAAAGTGTACTACTTTTCATTGATTTGTTCGCAGCGGCTCAAGTGCATTGGTTACACGCTACTGTCAACATAACGTATGCCTAACGAATCAAAAATTGTACCTACCTAAATCAGTTATAAGTTGACACGTGTGTTAATCAGACGTAAAGAGGAGAAGACAGGACCATGTTTTACAGAAAATTCTACGTATCCAAAAACGAGACAAAACAAACGAAGGTTCGACACTTAAGACAGAGTAAAAATTTATGCAGCATTTACGTCATTAAAAACCCAAATGTACCGTCCATTCACACGTGGAAAGCGCAGTGTATATAAAGAAGATTAATATTTCATACGCGTCTTAAACCATCCTGAAAGTAACCACTTAGAAAAATCCTACTCTTTTGACCTTAATAATAGAATCCCTTAGTTTATATTAAAAGAGAAACTTACGAATACAAAAATATTCGGAAGCGGGAACTGAATATTATCTAAAAAACGCAAAAACTTAAAGTTCCTACGAAGGAAAGATTTTAAACGTAATTAGCAATTGTAAAAATGTTTCAGTGGCATAACAGTAGAAATGATATAGTGTGATATTTACATTTGAGCTTGCCCACTGTGTTTTGATACAGAGCCTGATAACGGTCGTTTGGTGCCAAAACTTGTAACTCGTAGATTACAGCATGTTGTTTTGCAATAAGAATGGTCGTGTTTGATGACTCTTTCTCTTAATTAACTGAACGAACTTAATTCCCTAGTGGTATTTTGGCCACAGCAAATGTAATATTTATACAGAATTAATCAGTTTTCAGAGGCCTGCTTGTGGTGCAGTAAGTTTTTTGTGTGAGAGTGTGGTGTCAATACTGCAGAGAAATGTGTTGGGTTTCGCAGTTGTGAAGGCGAAGTTTGCTTTTTTCTGAGATGTGGGGCTGCGCCACTGGGTGAATGGTACTATAAGTTTCGAGACCACTGCATCGTCTCGTCATAACCTGTACTATCCATCTTCCGAGCCCAACTCGCGCATTGTGACTTACGTTGTTAGAATAGAGACGTTGAATTTCACACGCATATTTCTGCCGTGCTTACAAAACGTAAAGATCTCATTGTCAGTGTTCTGTTCTCCCCGTCGTAATACAACTCTTTGTGTATTAATTAGATTACTCATTCAACTCCGCTACATGTTTAGTGAGCATTCTATCGAAATATAGTTGTATTAAGGGGGACAGAAGAAAACATTGACGTCGGCTTATTAAGTACACTATGATGCAAATATATTTAATTACAAGTAAAGGTCTCGGTTAAGTATTTACGTGTTAAATAGAGCTGCTGCCGTAACGCTAGTTGACTGGCGTCGTTAAACAATCAGACATAATTCAAGATGTAGTCCATATCACATTACACAACAGCACAATGCAATTCTTATTTGATAATGGAAACCAATTTGTTGAAACGAATCTGAAAAGTTGCTTCCATCCACTCCAGGAAATCGAAATAGCCTGGACTTCTGTATTTTAAACGTACCAGAAACCGAATGAGACTTAAGCATTATGACCTTAAAAACCGAGTACAGCAAGTGGTTAAAAATCGCCGCTCTGTGGATGTAATAAGTAAAGCAGCCACAAAAACAGTAAGTTAATAATATCACGGTTGAATGGGTGGCGCTCAGCATGCAGACAACACTTGAAGGAAGAGGAGTATCTGGGAGACTTAGTCTTCGATGGAAGGAGTACATCATCAGGGTTTGGTCTGAAGTGATCTAACTGAGGTGTGGGTCAATAACGAAAGTTTGGGTTCCATAAACAGTAAGGAATTCGTGACTTGTTTCTGCTTCAGGGAGATGCTTGTAATTAGATGGTCACTTAGAAACACAGCCATTTTAGTAAAGGATTTCTCATTTTGATAAACAAAAGACTGATTTTAACAGAGTACATGCTGCATCTCCGTAACTGAGAACGTTGGTACTCTTCCTGCAATAGAATAGGTTAGTGCGTTGGTAATGCTAAAGACTTGAATTCGACACATACTGTGTTCAAATTTCGGGTTTGTCACAGTACACATTTACTGTGGTTTCACATGTTTTATAAGTCTGTCAAGAAGAATACGGCAGTGTTGACTTAAAATCATCACTGACTATATAATGCCAGATCGTTGCATCCTTATTATGCGCGATCATCTTTCCATTTCTTTCGATGCTGTGTAATTTCTACTGTAACAATAGCGCTGTCAAATATCCTCTGAATAAACTATTCCTAGGAGGCAATGAATTGTTCCACTCTCCTTCACGTTCAAAATAACCCTTTAATTGCCCTGTTTCTCTTGCATGTAATGAGCCTGATATTTCGCAGTCGCTGCAGTGAAGACATGAAACTGTTTGATCGAGGTGTGACGTCACTGACACTATACTCACAAGAGAGCACTGGCACTTATTTTCTAATTACAAATATTCTTATGGGAAGATCTGCGCTCTTCCGGGGTGTTACGCAGCGTTGAGTGGTAATTCTTTACCGACGTTTCGGGACAACGTATCGGCCCCATCTTCAAGGGTCAAGGAGTCTAATGAAGCAGAACAGAAGGCTCTGCAACGCTAGTACCAAAACACAGTGCTGAACCAGTTTCGTAAGCACCACCCGTTTTTACAATCAAATTTGATCTTGTCCTTCCTTCTCCTTTTCGGTCTCCAAAGTGAACGTTCCTCACGAGGTTTTCC
Source organism: Coptotermes formosanus (assembly GCA_013340265.1). Taxonomy (NCBI): domain Eukaryota; kingdom Metazoa; phylum Arthropoda; class Insecta; order Blattodea; family Rhinotermitidae; genus Coptotermes; species Coptotermes formosanus. The sequence continues at coordinate 422,193 of BLKM01003458.1, read as the reverse complement.
CACGAAGTTTCTGTATTCATTATTCTTTTCATACCGTCTTAGTACTCGTCTCAAGACCTTAACTTATGTTTGAATGGCAAAGAACAATGAACAGCCGTCCGCGTAATTCAGATAATTTCCCATTTCTATGCAATCCCAAGTTCCATTAGAACTTCCAAAAGGCCTCGTCCTTTCGGGTTTGCTGTTATTTCAATACACATTTCATGCCCTGCCTATCTCGTCCTTCATTTGATCACCATAAAACACGTGTGTGATAAAGAGCACACACTACGAAGTTTCGTCCAGCCCTTTGTCACTTCTCCCCCCCTCAGATATAATACTTTTTTCAATATCCTGTTGTCAAGCTCCCCAAAGTACATTTTTTCGGGTTCGAATCTTTTTTTTTTTTCCAAATAAAAAGGTTTTCGTGTTGTATTATGATTCACAGACTTTTTGATGAGCTTATGTTCATTCCAGGGTCCTGTGACATAACTGATTCACTCTTGAGAAATTAAGCCTTAACTGGAACATGCCAGAAGTCCTAACGCGTGACTGCTAGAAGGTGAAGAAACAGCATCTGTAACCGTCAGTGATGTTGAGTGTTTTAAATTTTTAAAGTCGGTCCATGTACATGTCGCTGCTTCTTGTGACTTTGGTGCAATGGATTCAGTGACACACAGTGGAAAGTAATGTAGAAGCATAGCGACTGTATCCAAGTAATAAATTGATAGGACAGTTTCCTGCTGCTCTCTACAGGCAATTCAATGAAATACTGGAGTTTCTAAATTCACTTGCATAAAGCCGTAAATCTGCTTCTTTACGGAACGACATGCAGGTTCTTGTAACTGCTGTAAAAAGCGGGCCTATTATTTGACATGGACTTTAATTATTAATTTGCAGCATAAACAAATCCACATTTTTATGTGTATAGTGGATTCCAAAGTGGTTTTCTACGCAGAAGAATGTCGCTTCGGCTTTATCGTTTCAAAACTGTCTGCTGCTTGCTGTATTTAGGTATGGTAGACTCCATACAAAGCAATAAACCGACATAATAGCCAGTTAATATTCAGGGCCGTTCTCAAGAAACATGTATATTAAAATGTGCAACTGAAAATAATTTCAGCTAAAGCGGCAACACAGTGGTTTAAAATTCCAACCTTGGAAGATAAAGAATTGGACATATCGAGAAATAGCCGGGTTAAAAGTTCTTACGTAATGAATAATTGTCCCTAAAGCTTTCAGTCGTTTGCTGTTAAGCATATAAAATATGCGTGTCGATGTGCACTATCAGGTCGTTATTTCGAAGGCGATGAGACGTGGATGGAGAGGAAGCTGATATAAGCTGATATGCACATAATACTGTGTGACATGTAAGAGAAAACGGCAGTAACTAAAATACAAGGGTTTATGTATAGAAATACTTCGAATGTGGATCATGAAATGTATTATTATACTCGTGGTAATTGGAGCCACCGGAGTAGTAACAACAAGTTTAAGGAAAAATTTAGAAGCCATACCAGGAAAACAGTCAGTAGATTCGCTAAAGAAGACAGCTATACTTGGAGCATCACACATAATACGGAAAGTATTGCTGTCTGAAAGTTTATACCTGAGCGGTGGGGATCAGCGCTGGTTCAAGAGAAGTACCAGGGAGAAATGGCCTGTGACAAGAGACATAATAATAATAATAATAATAATAATAATAATAATAATAATAATAATATGCAACAAAAATAGTGCAAACAGAAACAAATAGCAAATGCAGATTATGTCACCAATTTGAGGAGACAGTAGACCACATTATGTCAGCGTGCCCCATATTGGCAAAAGAACAATACATCAAACGACATGATAGAGTGTGTGCTCAACTACACTTCGATATATGTAAGGAACTAGGGGTAAAATTAGACAGTGAACTCTGGTATGAACATGTACCAAAATCAGTAGAATCAAGTCAAGTGGGCAAGGTAACCATATTATGGAATCAACAAGTGCAAATCGACAGAACCATCCCCAACAATAAACCAGACATCATAATATGGGCTAATGAAAAAGGAACATGTATGCTAATTGATGTAGCAATCCCAGGAGACAGAAATGTGATAAAGAAAGAAGCTGAGAAGATTCTAAAATATAAAGACATTATAATAGAAATACAGCGCATGTGCAATGTAAAAACACAGGTGATGCCAGTAATAATAGGAGCAACTGGAACCATTTCAAAATCCTTTAGAAAATACTTGAGCAGCCTACCAGGAAAGCACGATATCAGGGAACTACAGAAAACAGCTATATTGGGCACAGCACACATACTGCGGAAAGTGCTAATATAGAAACACGCAAGAGTTTAATATTGAAGACAGCGTTACATGCACCATTAACAGTACGCACGGAATAGCTGCGACACTGTATACCCTAGAACCGTGGTTTGTTTCAGGTATATAAGTGTGAATACCCTGCATAAAGGAGATGGTGGTGGTGGTGGTGGTGGTGATGATGATGATGATGATGATGATACGAAGACCCAGAGAACACTCGTACAGTCACTCCTTTCTGCTCATCAGTAAACCTAATACATACATCTGGTCATTACGCTGTGTGCCTAATGATAAGATGTTAAGGAGTTTTATGGGCCGGAGTCCTTCTTTGTGGGCCAAAAGTCGATCAGCTACTCAATAAAAATTCCAACTTTTATAGGACCAGAAGGTTAATTACTTTTTCCACAAGATCCAGTGACATGACAATACCTCCAACGAGACTGATCCAGTCCACATGTTCACACACACACACACACACACAGCGCTACTTCTTTCACCCCCATTTTAATATTGTTGTCTGTTCCACACCTTTGCCTCCCATGTGGTCTGTACCTTGTAGGTTTTCGATTATAATTCTGTATGCATTGCTCCACCTTGTTTCATTCTTCTTGATTAGATGGCCCTAGTAACCTTTGTTGAAGGCTGCGAATTACGAAGCTGCACGTGACGAGTCTTCTGCTTTACATTTTTATTATTTTCGCTTCGTTTTAAATGTTCTTAAAGTTCTGTTCTCAATTACCAGAGACGTGGTTCGTAAAAACTTAAATAACCAAACAATTAGTCAAACAACTTGTAGGCCTCTTATTGAAGTTCTCTTACTCTGAGTTGCAGGCTGTTCGTATGACATGACTTATATTGTATGAGGTCAACAGACACAAGCACTGCCCGTGTGTAACAGTTATTGTGGCTTGGTGTGTGTAAGAAATTTAACTGACTTATTTTTCTTAAAATCTCTGCATGTCTAAGAAAAGTACGTAATTAAACTGAACGCACTGACCCACTGGCTCACATCATTGACCACCACAACTCATATATTATGACTGTCGCGAGGCCAGTGCACAGATATTGTCAGGGCTATCAGTCTCACAACGTGGGTCGATGAAATGGGAAAGGTCCCCCACCTTCTCGAGTTTCCATCAGTTTCGATGTGACGTTCAATCAAGCGCACCTTTTAACTCAGAGAACAGTACACAGTTTCCCCACTCGCTCGTTGCATGAATGTCCACGTTTGTTAATCTACAAATGATCTCTCGAATAGCCTGAAACATGCACGGATAGCTAAAACCATCTGAACTGACAGCAGTCATGTGGACTTCCCATTCTCCGTTAGCAATAGTCCTTGCTTTTAATAGCTCCGCTTCCATGCATACTGGATAGCTTAAAATAGCGGTTGGCTGTGAATGTAATGTTAGGCATAGCAATAGCGATTCATTTGCTCGTGTATCAGTAATAGTGTTGACCTATTCTAGTTCTACCATAAGCCGTTAGGCGCTTGAAAAACAACAACAGCAGCAACATTACATCACAAGCAGCAAAGATGAAACTACGTATGTTCAGACTTATTAAATAGAGAGAGTCGCAAAAAATACTTTTGAATCAAAACGCAGCAATGATAAACTTATTATACTTTGTTACATTTAAGAGCTTGAGACGTCGATTGTGACCGTAATTGATCAAAGCTGAGTAAGGTGTCCGACAACACAGTTCTGAGAAAGGTATTTCATCGTGAAAAAGGTAGTGACAGATGTTGATAATGATGATGATGAGGAGGAGGAGGAAATGAGAGCTATGTTTCTTTCGTTTACTGAGCGACTCATGAGTTGTGTAGGCCTACGTAACCGTAGGAGATGATTTCCTAGGTCTTCGTCATCACAGAATTTCATATAAGGATGTGTCTGATTTTGAACGGTTACGGAGTTGTGACAGCTTGAAACTTAGAATAGAAGGTAAGGATTATGGAAAATATACGGAATAAGATATTAGGGAAACACATCGCCTGATAACGTCAGATTTTAACTTCATGAAATACAAGTGCGTCCAATTTACATTTACCCATGCTTCAAGCAGGTTTTCAAAAGTGCCACCCGATGCTGCAACTCAAAACAAACATAATACCGGTCATAATATTGCTCTTGATTTATTCGTCCTGTTTTTTGTTTCCTACCAAGGAATAAATAGGCCTTCGCACCAAGAGTGTCATATTTGTTGCAGTCCAGGCATTCTGAACCAGTTTCATGACACCGGATTTTCATCGTGTTGCGTCGTTTCGGAACAGTAATTGTGCAGCTTATGTCAAGCGTACTTGTTTTTCGTGTTCAGTGAAAGAACACCGATTTAGGCCTTAATGAAAATTTAGAGAAGCCGCAAGCTCTTGCTCTTTTCATCAGTGGTTTAGGCAACTACAGTGTTTTTCGGTAACGTAACCCCTGGACTGGCGAGTGTATATATATGTATTTTTCCGTTTTCAGGGATTTCTGTACGCGTATGTGTTTGCACCAGCTGTTTGTTATTTTAGTTATGAATACACATGCACTTCTCTCAAAGTTATTCACAAAACCAAAGTCAGGAATGTTTTTCCTTTTACTGGCTTAAATGTTAACCACATGGAAAATATTTCAGAAAAAGTTGTTTGTTACGAATGAATTTCTAACTTTTTTACCCTCACCAGGCAAATTCAGTATTGTAACCTTGCCGAGGCGCACAGCCGCCTCTTTCCAAATCCTTTATTACGTACTAACTCTGTATGACCTCTGTATTTGAAACACCTTTGCTGACAACTTAGCATTACTTCCTCACTTAGTGTAAATATCCAGTTAAGTGAGAAAACTCACAGTTCTTAATCACTGACGCCACCGAACAAGACAGACCATGGCAAAACCTCAAATCATACAGCGTTACGATTGGCAGTCCCATGACCTTACAGTGACTTCAGCGTAAACCGACCGTCGGCGTGCAGTTCCGAATCACCACACATTTACAATGACTGCACTGCGACAGTTCGTTGTTGGACAGTGAAGTAGTTAATAAACAACCAAGAATAAATGCTGTCAATTATCATCGCTGCAGGATATTAAGTGTTCTTCCAGGCAAGACCGTAATATCTTGAATGTGGTTTCATACAAGCGCTGAGTCAGTTTTTTCAAATTTGCTCAACTCAATTAAACGAGCGAATCGAATCTGACCACTAAGACAATACATTAAGACACCTGAGATTTGTATCAAATAATCGCACCACGAGTGGTCGGCCATCTCAGCCGACTCGTCCATCCAGTTGTTTGGGATGCGCAGTGCGCTTCCAGCTGTCTTGTTCTTTGACGCACGAGTGAGGACCCCCTGCAGTGGACCGGGATTAATAACCTACTCACGATACATCTAGAAGAAAGACCAGCTAGCCAGTAAGTGCAGAACTGGTAGCTGCTACATGTCGGTGTGGCACGCACGGGGTTCACTGCAAGACTTCAACACTTGTTATGCCGTCTCTGTATCACATAACAGATAACATCAATGGTAACTCTAGGGGGCCGAAAGGTACATACCACCCTGTGACTAAACCCTCTGTCTGTCAGTATAAAAGTCTATCCTTCAAAATTAATTACTGTTTCAGATTTTATTTTCTCACACAATCGAAAGGAAAAAAAAGACTGAGAATGTTTGAGAAGAGGATGCTGAGTAGAGTATTTGATCCTAAGAGGAAATAAGCGAAAGGAGGCTGAGGAAAACTGCAAAATGAGAGACTTCATGATTTTGACTCTTTACTACGTACAGTTACGGTGATCATTTCAAGGAGGATAAGTTGGACGGGATACATAGCATGCATGGAAGTGATGATAAGTACGTACAGAATATCTGTTCAAAAGACCGAAGAGAAAATATTGCATAGAACTAGGTGCATGTGGGAAGTTAATGGTACAATGGATCTTAGATAAAAAGTGCGTGACAATATGGCCTCGGTTAATTTGGCTGGGGAAGGGGACCAGGATCGGCCTTTTATGAAGCAGAATTTGAGCCTTTCTGTTCCGTAAGAGGCTGCGAATTTCTTAACTCGTCCAGCGACTATTAACCTATTAATAAAGACAGTGTTCCATGGCGTTGTTTATCATAAATGTTAATAGGATAGAAGGTTGTTTGAATTATCTGTGAAAACAGCAACTTTTTAGGTTACTGATTCCATTTTCATTCAATTACAAGAAAATAAATTGAAACGAAAAAATTATAGTCTGGATGTGAAATCCGTGAAAAAAGTAATTTAATTTATTTCCTCGTGCAGAACTGTAAATGAGCGACGTGCCGTGAAATGTTTTTTTTTGTCCATTCAACAAATTACAGGGCGGGAAAGAATATTGGTTTGTCTAAAAACAAGATTCAGATAGAACATTCTCTTCTTTGGAGAATATTCCTGTCACTTGGTATTACTTCAGCTAGGGTTTCTGTCCTTATCATTTCTCTGCTACGGATTTTGTAAAGAACCGAAACAATAAGAAGAGTGTCAATAAACAGCTCCCGTTATGTTACAGATATCAGTGAACAGTTGCCAAAATATAGGCCCACCTCAAGGTGTAGACCAGTTTTACAGTGTATCAGTATCTCTAATCTATTGGTAACTGTTGCAGTCACAAATTACGGTGTATCATTAAAACGGATTCGTTATCTTAGAGGTGAAGCCTGCCATCACTCATTTCAGAACAGTTACATTGCTGTGTAAAATTAACCTATAATTTGAACTTGTGGGGTATATGGGTGTGAAATTTGGTATCTAACCCTGAGGGAAGGGCGTAAATCAAGGACTTTAGAGACAACGGTGCTGAGGATAATATTCGTACTGAAGAATCAGGAAGTAATAGGAGGATGCAAGGGGTTGCTTATTCAAGACCATTTAATTTGTATTGTTCAAGTATAAGGATTTCATTATGATTTGTGAGATGGACATAATAAGTAGCACGAATAAAGAAATGAGAGGCGCACAAAAAATTGCAGTGAGAACCTTTAAGGGAAGAGATCTCGTGGGAGACCACGGCCTGGGTGTGAGGGTGAAGTCACAATAGATCTAACAGGAATTGGATGACGCTGTGGAATACATTTGTCTGGATCAGGGCAGGCCACAGTGGCTGACTCTTGTAAATGCATTAAAAAGCCTTTGAGTTCCATAAGGAGTGGGAAATTCCTCGAAATTTTGATTGATTTCTGTCTGCTTGCGAAGAATTATGCTGCGTGCAGTTAATTAAGCTTTTGGTGCTTGGGTAGCAGTGAGGCTGCTGTGTGATTTGAATATTTCGGACGTAGGACATGGCGGGCTGTATCGCCCGTCTGAACTTGACAGTAACTTATTTCTCTTTACCGGTTTAACGTAATGTTTGTTGTGACGTCTGCCATTTGATAGAGCTACATCGAACTTTTTATGGCTTCTCTTTCGGTGCCTTGATAATCAGGTTGTAACTTTATTAGCCTGAATTATTTTTGTATGTTAGCAGTAATAGTTACACATTTCTTGTTAGTAAGGGGTCCATAAATGCATCGTCATGGGATGGGACATCGTAAATATCTCAGTCCTGTTTGTGTTAGAAGTGTGCCCAGAGACTATAAATATGGCGTGTGACGTCTCAGATCTACACCATGGTGCTGAACATGGTTCTATATAGAGTCTTTCTGTTTTCGTTATTTTTCAGGTTTTACTCTAAACAAGCACAATATATATGTATAAGTGTTAAATAACAGTAGACATATTACGAAGCAGTTTACTCTGTTACCGACAACTTTTACTGACAGGCACGAGATTTCGTTTTTATCATAACCGACACAGTGAAGTTTTATTACCTTAAGTAAGGCGAAAATGTAATCCTTTATTTAAGTTACAAGTATATTGAAAACAGTAGAAGTAGCCACAATTGTGAGACTGAGGCTCCGACAGCAGTGTTGCTGTAGTTTCAAGTCTCGTGGGATGTGACGCCGTTCAGGGCTAGTAGTCGCGACGTTTCGAAGCATCGTGGTTTCTTCGTGTTCAGAATCGTTCAGTAAAAGATGGTGAAGTGGTTCCCGTCATTTAGGAACCAGAAGGCGTATATCCCGGTATGTCCTTTATTAAGCCTGCTGAGTCTATTCCTTGTCTTCGGAGGCTTTCCTGCAAGATCCTTTTTATTGTAGGCCTGATCGTCGCGCAATAAGAGTTGTCTCTTTTGGTTTTCGGACGTAAAATTTATTTTTCCAGATTTTGCTGTGTGACTGCACATCTCTCCCTTCTGGATGCAGTCAACCTAGGAAACTTAGATGAAGAGAATAAGTTATGGATGTGTCCCACATGTAATTTTCTGTCTTTCGTTGTCACTTTATCTCTCTTAGATTATAATGTATTTTACAAATCTGTGTTCTGAAGTATCCTGACTCAGTGTTCTTGTCTGTGTGAGACTTCCTCCGAAGACTGCAATAAAATTACGTAATGGATTGCAAAGTAAACTGTAGTAACTCTGCATTCCGTTGTGTATGTTTATTATATGTTAGACGCAAATGTTAGCGGTGCGGTTCATTTTAAATTGCTGCCTAAATGTCGGGTAATTCACAGAGACCACCATTTCTCTAAATCTTTCTCAATTGTTTTGGTTGCCATTTAAACAAGCAAACTTGACCGAGGGCAAATTTGTTGAAAGGTGCTGTAAAAACGCAACACCTCTAGACCGCACACGCACGCACGCACGCACGCACGCACGCCTGCATATGTGTAGTTCCACGGAGAAGAAAAATATATGACATGCCAACTACGGCAGCACAGAACAAACTCCCATGTAATGCTTTTTACGTGAATATAATTAGGACATTAATGGAATGTGAGGCTTCACTAATACACAGGAACAAGGAGTTCCGCCCCAGAATGTAGTGTAAAAGCGAGGTAGCGTGACTTGTACAGTGTCACCTTCCTGAGTTCGAAACACCATGATGTGTCGCATATAATACCCAATTTATCGCCGTGTCTCTAATTTCAGTCGGGAAACCGGAAAAGTCGAAAGCATTTTTTTTTAATATATGTGCGGAATTAATTTATCAGGTTCGTGCGAACAGGAAATTTAAATGGGGAATTTTGTGCTGGTTAATCGAAAGCTTCTTAAGGAATTCAATGTCCTTGAACACAAGTACAGGTCTTGCTGACTTGGAACCCCTTACCCTGCAGTTAGTGGCGAACTCTTGTCTAGCGGCCAGTATTACCTGTCTCTTTCACAGCGACAGTTGTGCGAAAGCATAGCTTTGGGATTCCAGTCGAGGGTGAATGCGCCGAACTACAGCTGATTCTAAGGAAAACGTTACAGCTTTTGTTGAATGAAGAAGGGAATTGTTTTTAATGCATTCCTCCAGTTTTAGTGGTATGGCAGGCCGCTGCTATCCAGACAGCAGCATTTGCCACTCGCGCAATTCAAAACAGAAAATACGCCTGTTTCTCTTTACATTACGTGTGTATAATTAGCGCTGAATTCCGAATTCAGTGAACATTCCTGTCATTAAGGCAACAAATACCTCGTCAATCCTTTCGTTCCAGCCACAGTTTTTAATCCTGTACTGCACCGCCACGAACTTCTGTGTTTAGAATTGAAATGTTTTAGTGTTTGTGTCTGCTACAATAATGTACCCTTAAACCTGGAGGAGATAGAGGCTGTTTGGCTTGTATGTGTATGTGTTTATTTGTGTGTACGGATGCACGCAGTATGCGCTGATGTATGCATGTGTGTCTATGCGGCATACTACAATACAGATAAACGTATTTCTAAATGTGTGTGTGTGTTGCTAGTAGAGTAACAAGTGCCAGCTCCAATTGTGTGTGTGTGTGTGTCTGTTATGTTAATACTCCACTTGGCTGACATCCAGACTACTGCAGAGAAAGTCTACGATAGTGTGCAGTTACTTCAGGTCACAGGAGTTAATACGTGTACTTACTAGTGACAGGAAAGAGGTGCTCGTCACCTACATAAAACGCTTGGAATTGACTTCTCTGTTGGTTTATGCCAGTATGTACATCTGCTACCTGATAGGCTATGTTTATTTTTAAACATTCGCTGTGAAATCGAAAATCCTGACATCACGAAATATACAGGCGGTAAAACGAAGCAAGCACCTTCATGACGAAGTGAATTTACGTAACCTAGTGCCACTGGGAGAAATAAAGTTGTAACCTGGCACTTCAAGTAAAACAAGAGTGGCCTTTTGGGTTCTTACCGTATCCCGTTTTTTGCCCGTTCAATTTGATTCAGTTTCCCATTTTTTGGGGGCTTGTTGAATTTAATTTTATTGTCATTTTGAATTTGCCGGTGAAGTTTAATAGTGTATGCAACCGTCAGCATTAATCAGTTTCAGTTTTTGTTAGTAATTTTGTGGGTGATACTTGTGACTGAAAATGGTTAAATTATATTTCTGTCGATTTGGGTTAGATCGCAGTTATTTCTTCTTGAAGAGGTTCGGTTCAAACCGCCACGATGTTCGCATGTTCACACTTAGTGTAGGGCAAGTAGGGTAAATTAAACAATTAACACGTAGTAAAAAATTAATATTTTGGCAGATACAAAAATGTCCGTATCCTTTACACAAGTACCTGGGCAGTCGGAATGGTGTATTGAGGTACGAAGGTACGGAGTCGGCTACGGCTGGACAACCGAGAATTCGTGGTTAGATTCCTGGCAGGGGCAAGGGATTTTTCTCCAGCGCGTCCAGCTCGTCTCTGGAGCCCAATCTGCCGCATGTTGGGTAACGGTGGCTCGTTCACGGTGGGATACAGTAGCTGGGGCGAGAAGCTGACCACTTAAACCATCTAAGGACGAGATTGTGAATGGATGGAGCTATAGCTCCACTCCCCCATATACCTTCGTGACCCGCACAGGAACAAATTTTCGTCTACCATATCTAATAGTATTTACTTTTTTCACGTACTGTAGGCAAACCTGCGACTTAGTATGATAACATTAAGTGGGGAGTATTGCCCATTCAGTTGCGTACCTGAACACGTTTGGAGTATGAGAGAGGTTTCAAAATGTCGTGTGAAAGTGCATTGGGCCTAAACTTAATGATTTACGTGTGTTAAGTCGCTGTTTCTCGCTGCTCTTCTTGGTCGTACACGACAATTCATTAACGCGTTTGTATTGCGTAATTCAAATTAAAACTTTACTAATGATGTTTCGAGTATGTGCCTTCACTTTACTAAACTAAAACTGCGCAATTGCACTTCATGTACCCTACCAACTATTATCTATCTATCAAAGGAAATGGCCCCTTGCAGCTGAGTCCTGTCTCGGACTCTGGCTTTCGTCTGATGCAGAAATTTCCCGCCTTTTGTGAATCCAGAAAATACGTTACATCTCGGAAGAGCCCTACCCTGTTTTCATTCTAATTGTTGTAAATAGATTCATACTCTGTTTTCATAACTAAATTTAACTCTGTCTTCCCATGAACATATAGGTGTCTCAGATATTCTCATCCTCGTAAGGTGTGCCGACAAAAATTTGTATGCATTTATCATGTGCTGCATTTCATGGAAATTTTATCGTTGTTATTTTAACCACATGAGTGATAAGCTGCCATTATTAACGTTACGGAAAGGTAGCTTCTTTATGTGAAACGTTGACGGTATTGGACGTTATACTGCTTATTTATTAGTTAATTGTTGCTGTACGTATTGCCAGATCTAACATTCAGATGGGCACATTTCCCACGCAGAATATGTTTGTATGTCTTGCATGATTCTCACAATAAAAGGCAATTATTTCGCGAAACGTAACTAATCCATTCGTTTTATAGTGAAGACAGTCTGTTCTCTTTAAGACAGAAACTAATTTTAAATGTAATTTATATTAATTTTAGACTTTAACATCATATAATTACAACGAAATAGTTTTTCCGAATGCACGATTATGTTAGGTCTGTGTGAATGTTATATTATAAACGGCTGTGTAGTTGTATACCAACTGAAATTCAAATAAATTAATGCGTACGCCAGTCGGGGCGGAAAACACTAGGAATTACTGACGTGGTGGAGAGCGTACCAGAAGTTGTGCGAACGCACAAAAACGCTGACTTATGAAAATGGGAATGTGTGGATATAGCTCTATAGGTCCACGCCTGGGGAATTATAACATGGTCCCCAACGCATGTCCCACCTCACCCCTGCCCCTCGTACCGAAAATAATAACTGGTAGAAGCAATTCCACCCATAATTTTTGTTTTTCCTTTTCCACTACTGTATGCGGTCAGCTATAATATAACGCGTTATTTGTAATTGGTGAGTGTGTGTGAATTCCCTAGTGTCACATGAATCTCTTGCACCATTACAGTGTATGCTACTCGTATACCTGCATGACATCCCTTCCACGCTGTAGCGTTGTCCTCTCATAAGTTGGACCTTCAATTGTTCTGTAAAAACTCAGAGTCACTCAGCTAATCGAGAAATTGCCTGACTTCTGGAATCCGAAATTTCACAAGAACCTGTCACTGGATTGTATACTGGGTCGGAAGAGTCCAGCATTTATCTTCACGTATCATTTAAGGTCAACTCTCTCTCACGCCATTGTCTCTCAAAAATGTCAACGCTTTTTGCTAAAGTTTAGTATTCACATATGATCTTTCCAATACCTGGTACATGATCTGTCCATATTTTCCTCTTTACATTTATTACGCTAATCCTATTAAGCAGAGAATACAGATAATGACGCTGCTCGTTGCATTCACCTAATTTTCCGCCTCCTCTGTCGAGTTACACTCCTAACCACATTGTTTTCAAACATCCGCTCTGCGCTCTAGTTTCTAAATTTTGAATTATTGTGGGGTGTTAAAACATAGTAATGGATAAGCTGAATAAGTTTTGAAACCGAAGAACATCCAGCGAGGAAGGCCAGCACATTCTCGCGGGAGGTTTGCCGTTTCGTGGGTCGACATCTGGAAACCAGGAAACGTTATGACCGTAGGGCCTGAGAGGGAAAACATGTCCGACAAACACAGACACATCTCTCTATAATATCGGGACGACTTTATACGATCCCAGGCGGAATGGGATAAAATGAAGATGGGAAAGACAAAAAAAAAAAAAACGGTGGAAGCCTGCCACGGGCACAGCAAAGCGTGTGAGCGCGGGTCGTTAACACCAGCTCTGTGGGGTGCGTCAGAGTTTGTGCAATAGACCCCATAAAGTATTCGTATTTCCCATTATGACACCTTCTTACTTACACCACACTTCCTGATGAAAGGAATCAAAGGTGACGGGAAGGAATAGCAAGTACCAAAACAATTCTGCGTGTGAGTGACTGTTGCTTCGACATCGGGAATTCAGATTCTCTGCCCAGAGATTGAATAAGCCGCTGCAAGCTTCTGTGCTTGTCCCCAGTTCTTCTACAGAAATGCTGAGACTAATAACTAACTCTGTGGAGCAGAATCCTTCCTGAAAGCTAATAATTCCGTATGCACTAGGGAAATTACTGTCGTTTTGTCGAACCCTAAAATTTATTGCCGTGCTCATAAAGACCAGCCAGTATTCCCCAGTCTGTGCCAGATGACTCCACTCCACAGCCTTCCATGCTGTTTGTTTTATGTCCATACAAATATTATCCTCCCACCTGCTCCAAGGGTTTCAAAGGTGTGTCTTGTCTTTGCTCCTTCCCCGAACCCTATATGCATGAACCCTGCATGCATTTTTATTTTTCCCTGTGCTTGCCACATGCCCAGCTGCTGTCCCCCTTGACTACATCACCTTAATAATATTTGGCGAGGAGTGCAAATGAACGTTTTGAAATTATTAATAACTTTTATAATGCTTAGTTAAACGTCGCGTCGTATCGAACTGATATCGTAAAACATCCACGACCGCTTGTTTCACATCTGTTCTGTGTCATCACTTGTGATATATCACTTATCATCACATTAAACTCAGGTGAGAAAGAGCCGTTAACTAAATAATCCAAAGCATCGCACACTGAGAAATGTCTGCAGCTTCCACACTGCCTCGGTTAGCAAGTTAAACCAGATGTCTGAGGGAAGTGCTTTGGTCTCAAGATCGTTATGGAGCTTTTAATGTGTAAGTGTTATGGTCGTCTTAATACGCATTCCAGAACTGTGATAAAATATTTCCTGGCCAAAAGGTTAACAACAGAGAAGTCAATAATGCATGATTTTTTCCTTTATGTATATATATATTTTTTTCCGTTTTAAAAACTTGGCTGTGAAGAGTGAGTGAAACTGAACTGAGAAAATTGTCTGTATTCGTCTTCGCATCATCAGGCCAGAAACTGCGTGCAGTTGCACGCACACACGCGCGCGCGGACGCACGCACGCGCGCGCGCGCGCGCACACACACACACACACACACACACACACACACAGTCTCCACGCCTTGGTAACTTTGAATCAATTACTGAACGTTTGTGAAACTTGCCGTGACAGTAAAGTCATCCCCATCTTTGCACTGGTTAGTCTGATGCAATCAACATACCAGATCGATGAACATGCGAACTTCTACTGAAGAAACGTCACCAGTGATAATATAGTTTTGCTGTATAGTAACAGCACTTCGAAGAATATAAAGGCAATTTTGCCTACCATTGCAAGATGGCATAGAAACTCATTTATGTATTTGATAATTATAAATTTGATGTTTCTTATAACATTTTATACACCGAAGCGTTTCAAATAACGTAAAGACGTGTGAGCTGTTCCCACAAACTCCTGTTTCCCACATAATAAAGAAAATATGCCATTGCTCGGTTCAAATTCTTCGGTCTTCCCGTTTGAAATTTAAAAACATAAATATTACAGTACATGGAAATGTAATCTTGGCAGTTGCTTTGTAATGTTGCGAAGCTTGGTCTCTAGCGTGAACGTAGGCAGAGGGTGTTCGAGAGTAGGATGCTGAGGAAGATGTTTGCGCCTAGTAGAGAGAAAATAAGAGGAGGTTGGACAAAACTGCTTAATGAGCAGCTTCGAATTTATATTTCTGACCAAATATTAGGGTGTTCAGATTAAGGAGGGTAAGATGGGTGTGATATGTGGCATGGATGGGTAAAAGAGAAATACATGCACCCTTTGATGGGGAAACCTAAAGGAAAGAGACCACTGACAAGACAGGCTTAGATGTAATGATTATATTAAAATAGATCTTAAAGAAAAGAGTAGAATGGAAGGGCATGGATAGGATTAATCTGGCCAAGCAGAGCCGCGTATGGGAATGTCCTGCGAGCACGGTATTGGAACTTCCGCTTCCATAAAATGTGAGGAATTTCTTAACTAGTTGAGAAACTATTGAGTTCTCAAAAAAATACTCTCCTCTGTGGAGTTCGTTATTTCTCGAGCTCTAAGATGAGAATGTTATTTTCCCCAAGCCATAAGGGAATAGTCGGTACTCCCAGTCATAAGTATTTTCAGTAAAAATTTATTTTACAGTAAACAAAATATTACATCGTTTCCCGTATGTTTACACAAGTATTGGTACCAGGTCCTACTATTTGTGTGTTCGAATATTCACACAACGTTTAAAGTTCCAACAACACTTTTGTTCCAGTAGACACCACAGATTCGTTTTCCGTATTTATTATTATATTACGATCCAATTTAACTTTGGCACAACAGCAGCACAGCAAAAACATCGTTCTGCTTGCTGGCGTTGGTTGGCTCCAGTTCAATTAAATGCCACGCTGAAGGGAGACAAACGGAGTTCCAGTCTGTCTCCTCGGTGAATATACAAATATTATTGTACGACTAGCGCTGCCTGCACAGGAAACTGTGCAGAAGAAACTAAAGGGAGCAGGAAAATTCTTATCCTTATAACAATATTAGTAGAACACTGAGAATTTATAGTATATTGACATCTCAGTTTATTTCTTCTTACCTTAAAGATCAACTGATATCCATACTCAGTGTTCCCCGAAATATTTACTACCTTAAAACCGATTAAGGAAGAAGAAGCAGCACTGTTGTTAGAGGGACCATCTTTCTGTTCCTAATTTTCCACTTGAGCAGTCAGTGGTGGAGTGCTGTGACAGGAATTCAGACCCAATCCCAAGGGTGACAAGTCGTGGCCCATTGGTCTGCTGGTACTGATCGTTGAGTAAGCCCTGACATGTGACAGGAATTGACCCACTGGTCTACTTACGCCTACGTATTGTATGACAGAAGTTGGAGCGACTAAGTGTGTGTGCTGGGTAAGAAACCGGCTGTATCTTTACCTGGGTGAAGGATAGGTAACTCCCTGCTGGCATTAGAACTCGATATCTCCCAAGTGGAAATACCAACAATATTCAGCACTCAGGTAAGAAGTTTCATTTTCTGAGATAAGATGCCCTGTATATTGGTAAATATTTTATAACGTCCTGTAGGATTTAAAAGCCTCCCTGAGTATTTGCCACTGAACGTGGCCTTCTGTCCCAGAAGACTTGAATCTTCATCAACAACACTGGCGAGAACCGCAAATCTGGCTTTTTTCTCAATCATTGTGTATGGACTATCTGTCCTATAACAACGTGACAGGAACAAGCACTGTTATAAAATATTATCTGAATGTAAATTGTTCAGTGTCTGCTGTCGATGTAGGTTAATAATTGATGTGAGAAACGTCACTCGGGCGTCACATTTTGGCCGAGCCCTCAACCATCAATAAATTAGGATTGTAATGCGTCACGTACGGCAAAGCGCTTAAGAAAATCATGGTCCAAACCAGGAGGGATGAATATCTGACAGGATCGAAACTCTTCCATATTCGTACTTGTTCGGTGGGTTTAGGAGATAATGTATTTATTTGAGTCTCGGTTCAAGTGCCCGTCACCGAGAGCCCGGTATTATTAAGGCACGAGACCCTGATTGACAAACCGATACCTAATTGCATTTTAAATGTTACGTTATTTTGAAGAGCGGGAACTACAGAGACTGGACTTTCTGTGCCAAGTGGCGTAGCAATGAAACGTCACAATCAACCTGTGGAAACACCTGTCTCAGAATGCAACAATCTGCATATGTCTCTTCAAATAGCTTAAGCCAAAATGTGTTTACTGCGGACTGATACAATCAGCATTATGGAGCAAGTTACCCCCAAGTCAAAGCATCACTCGTGAAAACGTGTAGGACACCGAGATTTAGAGTGAAACGAGTTCTATATCTTGTTGCTACACGGAGGTTAGTGGTCAGCGTTGCTTTCTGTCGCACGTGCAAACAAGACAGGAACGCCCTCAAGCCCAAGAGCTCTTCGGGACGTGATGACGACAAAAAAATATTTCTTCTGCCGAAAAAACCTAACCAGGCAAGGGAATTCCGAACATAGAATCTTCTACGCGCCGTTTTTGTTGTTTGTGTATTTTAAGAACTGAAGGGGCTGTTTTTGTGTGTATTTTCTTAAAACAAGTTCTTCTAGAACGTATTTTTAAGTTACTGAATATCGATTATTTGATCTTTCTCCATGTGTTTGTACATCACAGCCCTTATCACATTCGGGGTTCAAATAGTACGTTGAAGAGTCCGTTTTGAATCTTCTAACGTCTTTCCGATAACAGGCTAGAGTCTTTAATAGTGGAGAGTTATAGCAACAAATGGGAACCTCACTACTGAGAAGAGGTACAAGCATGTATACTTTTATTTTCGTTTGGATGAGCAACAAATAGTATGCTTTAGAATTTAAAGCAATTATAAATTGCTTTCCGCCACCTCCCCCAAGAAAAAGCAAGTTCATGTGGGAGAAAAAAATGAACGCGTCTATGAAGTGCAGCTCATTAGATCGATTTACATGAAAAATAACTGTGTTTAACGCACAGCTGTATTATTTCCGATAAAGATACTTATACCTCCTGTAATTAATGCTTAAACATCGACTCTATAAAATGGGAGCCCATTCCCCGGGATAAAGCAGCCGGAGCGTGAGGCTAACCATGCATCTCCTCCTAGTGGGGCAAGATAGTCCTACTTAATAAGAAGACTGACTAAGATCTGGAAAAACCGTGTTCAGCCATTGACAGGTGCCAAGACATTCTCTTCGCCAACACAGTCCGGACAAATCCTATTTACTGAAGGGAAGAATAAAACGGCCGGAACTTGAAGCTGGCGACTGACCACCATCTGTTTAATGCTGAGACTGAAAATGCGCAGAGCGTTACCTCAACCCCCTCTATACTTTATCAAGGCGTAGTGCTTAAATGCAGAGACAGCTTTGCCGGTAACTTTCCCAATCAAGACGCGATACATTACATTTCTCCCCTGCCATAATGCCAGCTGTCGGCTAGAGGCTAGCGCGAGATAATGCAACGAAACTCCACATCACTAATTACGGTAATTAGTTCTTGCTTAACTCAAAGAAGGAATAGGCCTGTGCCGAATCCTACTGAACATTGACTTCTAAAGAAAGGTATGGCAGTAATGAAAATGGTGTAATTCGAGGTTCATTAGGCAGGGTTAATTAGAAATCGACACCGTTATTGAGCCAGGAGGAAACTATATAAAACAAGAAATTCTCTCAATGAGCCTTTTTGTTCGGTCTTGAAACGCACTTTCTTCCAAGTCTGTGCAGAGGGGTAATCGAGCCCGTATAATGTTCGAGCAGTCTCTTTTTAATTAACCCATCGAGGAATTAAGAAAACAAGAAGCCTGTAACGATGAAGAAAGGGAAGTAGAATAATGGACGAGATTCTTTTACGGAGCAAACCTGGAAGTGGCAACAGTGCGCAAACTTAATGGAGATTTAATGGCAAAAATTCGGTCTCTAATGAAGGCTTGGAAGATGAGTGGGCAACATTATATACATTTTTTGTTCCAGAAGTTGTACTTGCCAGGAAGCAACATTACTGACTTTATTGCTCTTCCCTGGGCGTACTACGTGACCTATGTGTGTCGCTTTTGGCCGACCTAAGCTGTATCTCTGAACGACCCTAAGTACAGTTCTGTTGTGTTTCAATTTACTGTTATCCGTGTTGATCACTCATTATTAAGAAAAGAGACTATGTGCTGGACAAAATGGATTCTGCTCCCGAGAGTGGTCTTAGCATTCGTCACCACGCCGGCTTTGGGTCCATCTAGCCTACAATGAATTGGGTGTCAGTCGTTGTCCCCTTACATGTAGGGAGTGAATGGGTTAGATGCGACCAAGGACAAGGACTTGTCCCTTCACCACCACATCCAGACTGGTTCTAGAACAACATATGCTCGTATTTAATAAGCACCGCTGACTCCCGGGTGTGATGTTCGATTCCCTTACACACAAGGACTTAACGCCTTCGCCGGCACGTCAAGATCAATTCTACACTGGGCCAGACTCCTGTTCGGGAAGCTCTGTTGGCTCTCGGATATGAAGGTCAATTCCGGCAGGAACAAGGACTTGGCATTTTCCAGTGCGTCCTTACAGTTCTGAGCTCACCTAGGCTCTTGTTCATTAAGAACTGCTGACTCATGGATGTAAAGTGGGTGTTTGAGTCGGATTTCACAGACAGAAAAAAAAAATACCTTTGTCACCACATTCAGATGGGTCCAGTAAGCTATACTTCCTGCAGTAGTTCCTAGCTGGATTTACTAATTTATCACGTTTTATTTCCCAGAAAATAAAGACAGATTTCATGTAACAAATGTTACGCTACAGCTTGCCTGTAGGCGTCTGTGTGACAAACAGTTTCAGCGTGTAATGTGGGGTTTCATTTTATCTTGGAACCTGGCCATGAAGCTGTATGTGCAACATAGGAGTAATGCTAAATGAATCACTTATTGCTGCGCTGATCAACTTCCGGTTAAAGGACCCATTCAATAGGAGGTTGGGTTGGCCTCTTTGTCGGTCTGGAGGATATGGCAAAGAAAATAACGCCTTCTTTAACTGGAATCCAATCCCGTCTAGACAATATGGGGCCTTTTCTGCAGTTTTCTAAATCCGTAAGGTAATAGAGAGAGATCATAAACTGTTACAGTATGAAGCCTGTTAACCGACACTGAAAAGCTGCTATCATGATCCGAGGGTTCCATCTTTCCTTCCTAAACATTCATTAATTAATCAACATTCAAAGAGCTGTTCAAAAACTTGTATATGCCTTTAAGGCAATTCGTTTCACTGTTTACAAATCGCTTTGCTTTAGCCAGATTAATTACCATCATGTTTTGAGTCACAAATAGGAAATGATGCAAAAATAAAGTAAGACGTTCAGGTTAGGGTTCAATGAAGGAAATGAATACACTTCAGCGGGTGTTTCCGTGTACAGCTGCCGCCTCTGTTGTCTTTCTGCTTTACTGCTTAGTAAATTCCAAACTTTAACTTGCCGAAGGAAGTCGAGTTATTGTGCTTGAATTATGACTGCAGTGACAGAGAGAGGTCAATTGTTTAAATTGTTTTCTTTATTCGTTATTATTATTGACAGTCGTAATTATGTGAACATGAATATTTGAGGAAGTAATTGAAAATGTACTTGTACCTCTACTCTGTAATGGGAAATTTCGATATTTTCTTCACTGAGATCTTTAGGATTATGTAGTTGTAATTTGACGGTAATTACTGCAGTGATATCAGCTGTTAATATAATTTATTACAGCAACACAGGTCTACCATACTGTAGAACATTTATTTTTGAAAGAACGACTTGCAATAATATTTATGCTTTTTCTTTTTATTACTTTGCTGTTCGATGGCGAATAATATGGTAGCAACATGAAACAGAGAGAAAAACCCTCTTGTTTTCAGAAAATTGCCGGCAACTCGTGTGATTCGCTTTCAAGAATTTTTCCCGTAATAGTAGCTTCTGAGTGAAAGATTATTCTAATGGGCGACTTTTGTGGTTTGGTCTACTGAAACTGTCGTGGAAAGTAACCGAATAACAATTGAAATAGGTCATGGATGATTTTGTTACATACTCAATACATGATAATTCGTAGTAAGTGGTACTGTTTGCGAAACCCCACTGACTTCAGCAGCAGCTCAGGAATATCAGGCAGTAGTGTTAACACGTCACTGACTTCAACCACATCTCAGGAATATCATCCCGCTTTGGTCGATGATCCGTTTCCCCATGTGACCCAATTTACTCCCCGATAACAAAGAACGCAAGAAGGAAGAATAAAGAAGGAATTTCAGAAGTCATCAAGCAGAAGCCTAAGCCGCGCTCATCTTCGTGCTGAGGGCTGCAAGCTTCTACCTTGCCTTTCTGTCTGACTGGCTTGGCAAGTTTCTGATAATGGTTAGCCTTTGGTGTCCACAGATCACCCGCCTATTATCAGTTTCGCAAACATTACAACTACCAGGCTCGAACCTGAAGATTGGAGCGGAAACAGATCAGACTGCAGAGTGACCAGCTATGAAGTAAATGGCCGAGTTGGTTCTTCTGTGCGTCGTCATGATCGCACCGCCCCTTTGGGCCACCCAGTAGGCTTCCGTCTTCAGTGGCCCAAGTATGTATCTCACTGCTCACTGTGATCCGTTGTCTAGGTTACGTACCAGTCGTGAAGTTTTGATTCCAATAAGGATAGTACCTCAGTCGACTGGCTGGAATTCCCTTGCTGTATTCAGGAGATTCTGGATGCAAAGCTCTGCCCTGTGGCCAGTGATCATGGCAATGAGCAGCGTCTTCATTTTCCTATCTGCCAGGCATATGCCACTAGGCAACTCACCATTCATAATGATCTCCCCATCCTTTTCGGCAGTAGGTCTGTAAGCTGACATTCTGCAATCAAAAGAAGAATTGTTGACTAGTCTAAGAACCAGTTTCATGTCATGCCATTACACAGAAGGCCTTACAGAATGCACGTGACTTCCCGGTGAAGAAGAGGAGCTCACTCAGCTCTTGAGAATTTCCCCTTTGCGGAATTTGAAGTTCAGTTACAGTGTGTCCAAAAGCCCACCCCTGATCCTCCCCTTAGCCAGTTGAATCCAGTCCTTACCTTCACTCCCTGTTTCTTGAGATTCATTTTATTATTGTCTTCCCACATACGAATATGTCCTCGAGTGGTCTCTTCCCATCAGGTTTTATGGCCAAATTTTTTATTCGTTTCTCATCCTTCCGTGCCTGCTATGTGGGCAAGTTATCTTATCCTTCTCCATTTGTTTACCAGGAAGTATAATTATGAAACTCCTTATTACACCATTTCGCCGGCCTCCCTTCGGTCTGCTTTCTTTCTCTTAGAAAACCGGGCTAATAATTAGAATTTCACTAAGCCTACAAGGAGCATTAGAGGCATCAACAAAGTGCACTCGGTTTAATAAGAGATGTGTTACGTTTGTATTTGGACACAACGTAATCCTACTGCTTTTTTTTTTATGTCAAGCAAATTCATTGTGAAAGTGAACGAGAATCTATGTTTTCAAGCAGTACCTCGTTTCACCTAACTCACACAAAACAAAATGACCAACTTCGATACACTGTTAGCCAACAAAGCCCATATAGGCTACAGGAGAAGATGTGCGAGAGGGAACAGATAGGCGACTGCGTTATCTGCAAGGCCACGGCCACTGCGGGATAACTCGAGCAGAATTCTGTATCATAGACTCTGGCAAGGGAAGTTAAAGGAGCAGGAGGGTAGATTACACGAGTGGGGTGAGTTAGAGGGGGAAATATATACGGCTTTTGAACTCCCGTGTACTAAACGTTAAGTGATCATACCATCTTGACTTACATCGCTTTGACTACAGTGTGGACGTCCTGAAAAATAAGACCCTTCATATTTGTAATTTTGTAACATTCTATGACTGTGTCACTGATGATCACAGTGTACGAGTGTTCTGAAGTTTGCTGACTGACCTATGATGCACGACTGTGTAGTTCGCATGTATGCACTGGACCTGCTCCCTTTCCAGTTGTCGGTTAATGTGACGTAAGGAATATGCGACGTATGAAGTATTTGTTACTGAGGACAGGCGGGCCTGTTATATTATCAGGTCCACTGCCATATCCACGTTCGATGTGGGAACGGCCCGACCGCCAGGTTAATGTGACATCTGAAATGTGTGGAAATGTGTAGCCACTTCTTCCTCGTTTCTTTGAAAGAAATAGAAACTGCGCGTTAGGAACCGAAACCTGTGTTTAATTCCCAATGTTATTTCTGCTGCAAACGAAAGATTTGAACTGGGGAATGAACTATTTTGCATGGTGTTACGCCAGAAATCTACTTATAAGTTTCGTGAGATTGTCCGTACATGTTAACAGTTACAAACATGGCGACGTTGAGAAACTTGGAGTTTATAGATTCAAAACATGACAGTCTGAATATGTGGATGTGTACGTGGGCGTGTATGTTATTTACACAAAAGGATTCCGGTATTCTCGTATGTAACTTTGAGGGGCTGGGTGTTTTTCCGTCTTTTCGAATGAGCTTTTCGCGTTCCTCTCCAAGGCATCAAAGTTCATGAAAGACCATGAAAGGTGAAGGTGACACGATCCTTCGAAACGTCGGACAACACTTATCCAGCGACGCTGCGTCATGTCCCAGAAGACAGGAATCCTCGTTTACACCAATGTGAAAACCTCAAAACTTGCGTTATTACAACAAGTTGTAAATATAAACTTACATTTCCTGTTAGTCTGACCATACATGCATAGACGTGAATGCAGTTCGAAGATACAAGATTTTCCAGAACGTACTGCGGGGTGATTCATGTAGAACTAAACCCAAGTCTTTAGCTACAGATCACGAGCGGCGACACTGATTTCCTTCCAGCTACTTAACCTGTGTTGTTGAAAAACGTGTTCTGGGATATATTGCGGCACACGTAAAAGGACATATTGGCTGTTAAACTCTGTGTCTGGATGCCGTCATGCCCTTCTGTAACCTGAGGGCTCACCAATCGTGATAGAAAATACTTCATATGGGTGAAAAGGAAAGAGTAAAATCTTTAATAAGTATCTCTATATTGGTCATCAAAAATCTGTAAATTTGAATGTAAATGTTTACATCACAGGTGGCTAATACCTGTACGTGCCTATGTATTTTATCAATGGAAAGTTAACTTCAGTGTTCAGTTATTGTTTTCAGTATGTTGGTAACTCCTGTCACAATTTGGGTCTTCACTGGTGTCTGTACACTGTAGCTGGCTGCGTATGGTTGGTGATGGGTGACATCTCGGATTAATCGGAGGTTGCTTGCGTTAAATTGGGCGAGCGATGATTAGAAATATGAGCAAGCGAGTAAGGGGAGAGCATTGTGTCATTATTCTCCTGATTCCGTACCAGATTGCCCCCCCCCCCGCCCCCTCCGTGCTCTGGCTTCATTTGCGCAACGTAATTGGGCCCGCAACACACTCGACCCCTGATCCTCTTTCCTTGGCCAACAGTGTATTATTTATAACTGATAGAAGGCATCCGCGCGGATAATTGAGCCTACGGTACAAGATTTCGATTGGGCAGACCTCAACCCTCTGTAGGAGTAGCAGAATATGACAAATAAAGAACCTGACTGACACCGTAATCGTGTGTTTAATGCGTTTGTGTGTGTGTGTGTGTGTGTGTGTGTGTGTGTGTGTGTGTGTGTGTNTGTGTGTGTGTGTGTGTGTGTGTGTGTGTGTGTGTGTGTGTGTGTGTGTGTGTGTGTGGACTGCACGTTGTGGTTGTGGCTTGGTTCAGACTTTATACACGTGTACATTCTCTGCCTGAAATAAACGTGAAGTCATTTCATTATTATCGCCACATTTTTCTGAATGTCTTTAAGTGACTGAAGGTTGAGGCATTTGAAGAATAATTTTGGTGTAGAGAAGGTGAAAATATCATAGCTGTATAGTCAGTCTAATGTGGCAGAGTAATCGTTCAAAGCACTCGGGTGGCTGTATGTGCCATATCCTTTAGCACCGAAATCCTGCATTTATCCCGCAAAGAGTGTGTAGAATTTCGTACGGTTCTCGGCATAAACAGCCATTATTTCCCTCTTAATTTCGACCAAAGAAACTACGTAATGTATAGATTAGTATTCAGTAGAGAGATGACATGAACGGTTAACAAACACAATACAATATTACCGAAGCAGGAATAATATCAATAGCACCAACAGTTGCACTTAAAGAGATCATCTGTCAGATACTGCGGGATGCAGAACGTTAAGAGTAAACCACAGAACAGAGGGAACACACAGACAGGCTACCTCGTCGGTTTATAGCAGGGCTCAATCGCAGAACAGGCCGGCCAAAACCTATCGAAGCGGAATGTTATTTCCGAAAACACGCATCCTGTGCAAATGCAATCGTGTCTGTTTCATTAATTCAGGCAGACAGTGGTTTCTATGGCAGGAGTTCGGGGAGGGGGAAGCTACTCATATTCTACACCAAACACTGTAACACGTTCAAAAGTTACAGCTAACAATATCCTCTAGAGGTGGACTGGTACTGCCACGCTTTGTGCGTTTTGGAAAATAGGAAAAGGGTTTGTGTTTGTGTACGAGAATGATTTGTGCATGTATACTAGAGCAGCCGTTCCAAGCTAGCTTATACGATGTGTGTGTGCTGTGTTATGTGTCGTGCCTGGTTGCTTCATGAAGGACATGCAATTACAATCCTATATATGTGACCATAATGCCCAGTTACACTTAATGTCATAGCTCATCCTCAGATCGCACCAGTAGCTGACAGCTTACAAGGGTTCATTCTCTAGCGTGGGGATTCGGAAGGAAGATTACAACCCCTCTCCGTGAACAAAAGTAGCATGTTGCGAAATGTTGCATAGTCCCATAGAAATGGATGAGATTGGTGGAACGTGTAGCACGCATGGGATGTATGAGAAGTTCCTATATTATTTTAGGCAGAAAACCTAAGACGAAGAAGGAAACCAAACCCACCGAGGGCTGTAGTGTTGCTGCTGCAGCTGATGATGATGATGAACCTAAGGGGCCACTTCGGAGACCTGGGCGTAGACGGGAAGATATTGGTATTAAAATTTACATTAAATAGTGTGTGTGAAGGTACTGAACGCACTCATGTAGCTCAGGATGCAGGCTGATGGTGAGCATTCTGCACACAGTATTGACTCATCGGTTTCCATAAATTGTGGATACTTTATGGAACAAGTAAGGGATTACTAGTTTCAATAATGATTGTGACAGTGAGTTTTCAAGTTATATATATATATAATAATAATAATAATAATATTCATGTCTACAAATTTCCCCAACCACTTTTCAAGGCTCTTTTCCGGGAAATCATTATCATGACTGAAGTATATTCGCCAGAGGAAACCTACTGCATAATGTAGGCCCGATTTCATTTCCAGAGTACGGACTATTAGTAAAAATACCTGACAGTGGTGCAGGTTGCTTTCCCAATACTTCATTCACCACTGTTCTGCAGGATCACACATCCTTCACTTTTTCGACAGGCTCTAAGATCGTTTTTTACCTCTAGCTGGGCTCAAGGTAAAGAAATGTTCTTTACAACCGCTCCTGTCCAAACTGGATTCAAGGAGCGTAGTACGCTTTGAAGAATTGAGAGTTACGCGGCTGGTCAAGAATTTTTCAGCTTTCTAGGATCCGAAATATTCATAACTTTTTCAAGAACTCGTCAGTGAAACATGGTTGAGACAGTTCGCGATAAATCTATAAATAATTACTGTTCGTAATGCATGGGTTGAGATACGGCAGTATCGTTCCGTTTAAGTGTTTACAGAAGTTTGAAAATGACACTTAGAAACCTCCCGCCCCCATTTACTGTGTGGTTAACCCGTCCCATTTGATACGTTCCTTGGGACTTCGTGACATATTTAGAGACTAACTGCCAGTTGAAGTCCACCGGCTGCATTCCCAAAAGAGGAAGAGAGCTTTCGCTTCACTACCACATCCAAAATCGACTCCTAGACCCAACCGGTCTGAAATAAAATAAAGGCCGGGAGATCTTTCCCCTGGGATGCCAGTTGCCCAGTTCTAGGTTCCTTACACGTTTACCACTTTGTCTGACTATGACTTCAAGGCGTGAATGTTGAACCCAGGGGCCAACTTACCTTTGCCTATTATATTTCCCAATCACTACACATGTTCCTTTTTCTTCTAACATTTCTGAACCAAAATCCTTTCGGAAATTTCGTTAACGTTTAGGCTTGCCTAGGTAGATTTGAGAAGCCAGATCGTAGCCGACAGCTGCAGCTTGCATAGGCCTGTTACGTTCTGTTTCTCCGTGTTACACAGGCTATAGGCGATTTCTCTACATGTGTGCAACATTTTCCAGTCCTTCGCTGAGTATCGTCTGACACAATGTCCATTTTGCGTACTTCATTCAGAGCCGTTCCGATGGTCACAAATAAGCAGGCAGTTGCCCCGTACAACGTACATCGTACGTAGTAATACGTCAGGTATTCATATCATTATAGGACCATCTTCTGTGTGTCTGTAAAGCAGTCAGATCTAATTTAAACCCTTGAACGGAACAGGACAGTCAGTTATTCGTCTCATTTAGACAAATCTGTTGTCAGATGCCAAGTACAACAAGACATGTGCTTGTATCGGGCACTGCACATACACACAGGATATGCTTGTCGCCTCTGTTCAGACCGATCGTCTGGCACTCTCTCTCGATGCTGATAGTTTTGAAGTGTGCTAAACCTCAAAGTACAATACAAAATAAAGATTTCCTTCTTCTCTTTTTCTTTTAACTCCCCTTATTCTTTATTCTTTGTCTTACTTTCTCATCATATCATCATCTTCTACTTTTTCCTCTTTCATGTTTAGTTAAGTGATGCAAACTGACTCAGAATAAGACTGATTGCCTACAATGCAGGACAAGTTCAGGGGAGGGTGCCAGGCTGGGAATACTCTAACTCTCTCTGTATAAAAGAAAAGCGAGTTCGTTGGCGGTACAGTCTGACGAATTTCAGTGCTGTGGGGTTGTACAGACCTCTGACCACTGGCTTAATGCCTGAATTAGTAGAAGTAAATGATAATTAAAGGTACAAGAATTCCACGACTGTGAAATACGTTTGTTCTTTAATGCCCACTTACAAACAAATATTTAGCTAAGTACGTACGTGTGTAACGAAAGAATGTTCATTTAATCCCTTTAATTCTCTCACTTTTAGCGATACGTCTGTAAATGTAGCCACAGTCGTGAGACTGTTTGTTTGCTCAGGAAAACCCGAAATCTCGATGTTCGGTACAGAAAACAGTTATTTTTCGTTTGGATTGTCACCCACCTTCTGCAATGCTTGTCATTCCATTAGCTCTTACCGACATCTTTCAAACACAAAGGCATGTAAACTGGTCTCACTATCATGGCTACTTCTGCCACCACCACCACCACCACCACCACTACTACTACTACTACTACTACTACTACTACTACTAGAGGTTTATACAATTTCCTTTATCTTTTGTATACATAGTGGATGCAGCTATTTGCTACTTAAGTAGAGCACTTCTTGACTAATAAGTGAAACCAGTTCGCGTAAAAATGTTAGTAAGGTATTCAAAGTGACAATAATTGCAAAAAAACTACTCGTTTTGTATTATTGTATGCACTGTTGCGGTCGCCAACGTGCTGTGATGGTACTGAAATGAAGCGGGCGGCCCGCATTGTCAACGCGGTTAGAGCTAGGATGACTTTCGAATTCCGTGGGTAATTATATATGACTTTAATGTATTTTTTATGTTTAAATTACAACTCCGTCTCTAGAGGCCTTAAATTCTTAAATGAAACTGAAAATGACTTCGTTTGCTATTGATTTATTGCATTAATTCTGGTAACTTTCTCTGGACCAAGTAGACCACAGGATATAGGCCTGCTCCTCGCCTCTGGTGACATGTTGCATCTCACCTTATGACGGATTTGTCCGGGTCCAGATTGCGCCAGTGAATTCGAGTCGCATAACAGGTGTTATGCCACCCAATTCTCAAGAACACATGACTTTTTTTCTTCTATCTTTATGGTCAAATCACCACCCAAAGTTCCATACCGCTGATCCAGTCCCAAAACTGTGTGTGTGATCAGCTTCGAAGCATTTTATCCGTAAGCACCATTGAGCAGAAGTACAAGGCACCGTATACAGTTTGTTTTTGAAGTAAATAGTTATGTGTGTGTATAAAACGCTCAATTTTTTCTCATTGATTGCAATTGTAAACGTAAGTTTTCTGTCACACATTTCGTCAGGGATTCTCCTGGGAATCACCAGCATGATCACATATGCTCGTACGTTTCTGCTGTTACGGAAAGCATTTCAGACAAACTCAATGCTCTTTCATCCTGTTCCTTTAAGTCTGTTTACCGAACGTCACATCGAGTAGTTAGAATTCCTGCTTGGCATTTGCGAGATATCTGGGTCAAGTCTCGTCCCCGGAACCAACTACAATTACTGAGGGCTTCCATGGCTGTCCTTACTTCCCCAATGCAGATGCTGGGATAGCACCAAACAGTAGGGTACGGACGCTTCATTTCGCGCCCTGCAGTAATTCATTCATTACTAAATCATGGAATTATTCGACTTAATAAAATCTGAGCTACGGGAAGCGGCGCTACATAAACTGTCGCAGGGTATTCATGAATACTCTGGGACAGTTCTACATCCAAAAATATCAACATAATAACGTGCTCATATCGGAACAAAATGCTGGTGAACTTAACCCTCTTTTTGAAATAGCCTGTGATCACCAACTGCAATACGCAGGTACGGAAGGTAAACACACAATCAACTTGTCCGTTTCCAGTCCCTTCAGTCTGCTGCCTGACGTCGAAGCATGCACACAACTACCAGTATGAGCTGGATATGTAATTACCACTATCCTTTAGTTTTAGTTCGATGGAAATATTTCGTATCATTAATGTGTTCTCACTGGGATGCTATATGTTTTATAACAGATACTCAAACATCTGCGTAGTCTCACCAAGCAACCTATGTCTTCAACAAATCGCCACGTCATTATCGACTCAAGACAACAAATGTATTACAAGACTTTTAGGATCAGTACCAGCACCACTTTTAATATTCTAATGTTTCATGTAATGATATGATGTGTACCGCCGTGATGATGGTGAATACAGCGAACGTGTCGGAGGAGTAGAATAGACTGATGTAAATTATGTACTGTGATTTGTGCATTTGGTTGGTTTTTAATTATAAATCATTTTAATGTACGGAAATGAATAATATAAGATCTGGAGCTTCCTTTTTCTATCGCTTACACCGATTTTATTTTATTATAAAAGAGTTGACTAGTACTTTGTCATCTACATAATCAGGACGATTATATCTAAAACACTGAGACAGGGCAAGGGAGAAGTGCCTACGCTTGGCGGAAGCTGACCGTGGAGCGCAACTAAAGCAGTGTACAGTCATGTATGTGTATTTGGGTATGACGGGTATTAAATTACAGTTCTTCTCAGAACGAACGTGATGTTCTCAATAATGTATTTCCAGGCACTTGTAATTTGCGTTTCGTATTCAAAGTAAGGCACCGAGTTTCGTAACCTTAGAGTAAGGGGTGACGGTATTATTCTTGTATCATATTCTTTACTGTTATAGAACATTAACTGCAATGATAAAGTTTGAACTTAATACTAACCTGCTGGTTCTAGAAGAGGAAGGGAATTTCACGACTTCCCGGTCGACGGTCTGTTTGCCAACGGATACCCTGTTTCTTTCACTCGTGCTTACTGGTACCTTCAAGTACGTACCCAAGCTCGTGTTATTCGCGTGACGTGTTTCAGACCTTTTGATTTTGTCTGTTCATTTATGTATACGCATAAGAATCTCTTAGACAGTAATTTGTGGTACATATATTCCTTTTTATGAAAAACATTTCGAAGATTAGACTCTGAAGGTCGACAGATCCTTTGTAGACAGATTCTCTGCTGTTTCATATGCCAGACGAGATGCATGTCTTGACACCTGTTTATTTTATTTCTTTGTTTTTATGTTACTCTGTGATTGAAGGCGTCGTTTAAAATTATGTCTTTTTGAGTATAAGTTTGGTATTTTTTGATACCTTTATTACTACTTATTCGTTTCTCTGATGAAGAACAGTTGAAAGTCAATTATAGGATCGTTAAAAAAGGCGATTTCTATCACTGTGCTGAATGTGCGTTTAAGGTCTGATACTCGTACTTCCATGAATTCACACTCTGATATGGGCAATTTCTTGACTCAGACAGCATTAGCTTCTGAAGAAGGACTGTATTCCATGTAATAAACTTGTTCTGAGATGGCAGTGTGTGAGATCTTGTTTACTTTGTACATCAGTGAAGTTTATGTACGACTGTATTTCAGTAGATGGTACATTTTTTTTTTTAATTTTTATGTTAGTTCTGTGCAGATTTTTAAATAAGCATATTTTTAATTAAGCACATTCCGACGTTTTACGGGTATATGATTTGCGAAGTGTTTTCTGGTACAACATAATGATGAACGCCGGATAGGAAATAATTCCTGTAGGAGGGTCGATGGTGGTCATCATCAGCATTCTTTGTTTTTGGGTGTTGCCTGAGTGCGTTTAACACATATAGGCATACACGTATGATAATATTCTTATGTTGCCTGATGTACAAATAGTTCATGTTAACTACTCAACATAGCATGCCAGTTTGTTCGTTTCTTCTCCGTACAGTTTCCTCACTTTTGTAGGCGAATGAATCTGTGTTGTGGAAAAAAAAATTATCTGCATTTATATCTTGACGATCCCTTTTCGAGTTACAAAGTGTTGTGTGTACCTCTTTTAAGTTGTGAGTTTCCATTAGGCGTAAACGATTTCTGTGTACACTGAGGAAAACGTGTAACTTGTAACTTAAACTTGTACAGACGTGTAACAAACGGGGTGTGTTACGTCGTATCACTGGGCTTGATAATTTTTTTATGTAAAGTGTTTCTCTTAAGTGAATGTGTATTGATGAACCGCGGTTTGATTCCCGACAAGAGAAGGCATTCTTCTGTTCTCCACCACTACCAGAACTGCTCTGTGGGCTATCCAGGCTCATATACATTCTAATGTAGGACTTCCAAAATTTTTTCGCTGCTGTACTACTAAACGACTTTTGACAATTTCAGTGTACCAAATTCTTTTTTATTAAAATAAGGAAGCTGAAATTGGAAAGACTGATTGAGAGCGGGGATGAGTTATATAATGTTGCCAGTAATGCTGCATATTAATATATATATATGTATATGTGTGTGTGTGCTTTATATGTTTTATCTGTATATTAAAAATTGTATCCCTTTTATATTTCGACTTTTCATTAAGGCCAGATGCCAGTAAACAGTGGTTGGCGTACCAGCACTAGTACGCGTATCGCAGTTTGAGAACCCATGCTCGAAAGGATGCCTGGAACTCTGTCCTTGGAGTCAAAGCTGCCAGATAATGGCGGTGATAGACTCTGTTACACCGAGGTTAAGAACAATGGGGAGGCTATAGTGTGATGTTCCTTTGCAGAGAAGACTTCCCCCGTAAGCACATTCAGACTGCTGTAAAATAGAAACTATTTTCGGTGTTTAAGCAAAACACCTATTCTGAGCCGTGGATCAAATTATCGATCCTGCATTTTGGTTACTTCGCTTGCATCTATCTTCCTGAATTTTCTGAAGCCTGGGAATAATGGTGAATGTTGCATGTGAATATAGGCCTTGTGCACTGTAGTAATAACATGAATACATATTCAGTACTGTCTACTTACTAATCCGATACAACATTTGTACAGGATGTTTCAAATGAAATTATGCAGAGAAATTAAAATTTGTTTATGTTTATAAAAACTACAATAATTCCGAGGTAAAGCAACCCCATTACAGGCCTGGACAGGCCCTTAGGGTTCCAGGAGGTTGAGGCTTCCAGATTTCTAGACAGTCGGCACTTAAAAGTGGTAAGGTTGTCAGCCCTACGCAGAGGCCGCGGTCCCCCCCCCCCCCCCCAGGAAATATTCCTGGTACTCATTTATATTAGAGGCTGAGTCGACCCCAGGACCATAGTGCGGCCGGAAGGATTATGTCAATGAAAAGTTCTAGTGACACCCTCAGGAATCGAACAATAATTCCGAACCAAATGTAAGTTACGTTCCAACGTATTTTAAAAACACTGTCGTCCGACTTCTAAAATTTCCTCTACGCACCGTGTGATATTATCAAAAAATTTGTAGCTGCTTTTCTGTGATAGTTGCGATGGCAGGTAATAATTTTACTGCATATTTTCTGTAGAAACACCCGTTATTTCTGTTGGTGAATGTGACGAGAGAAGAAGTATTAAGTGAAACGAAGGACTGGCTGGGGCACCCCTGGGTAGACGGTCGTGGGTTTCTTGGCAGCGTGAGGACATTCGATGTTCGCAGAAGTTGCTTGTGGAGCATTCTGTAGTTCGCATATCACAGACGTGATATCAAGTTAAAAGCGACTAAATTGTTCGTATTGCATGCAGTTAGCTATAACAGGGATATTCGCGAGCACAAATTCCCATCACATAGCTGTGCATCATGGATGGCTGGATGGACAGAACTCTCTGCTGAAATGGTAAACATGAAATTCACTCACTCTGCTGTACAAATACTGGCAGCTAGGCTGATGGCCGGCTGGCCGGCTGGCGGCATGATTGGTTCCACTTTGGTACTGCAGGGGTGATGAGGAAAGGGATGGTTTTCGGGCATGAGGGGTGGTTGTATAGAGGGAGGATGAGGGATGAGTGATGGGAATAGAGGGAGTGAGAGGGACAGACATGAACATTCGCAATATTGAAACTGTGTACAGTGGCCGGTTGAACAACAGTAACGGGTGTATATATACATGTTATCACACACACACACACACACACACACTCACACACACGAGACAAGTACGCTGCCTGTCTGTCTGTTTTGCTGTCACGAATATTAGCATGGACCAATGACAAGCTACGAATGATCGGTGCTCAGCAAACTCTGCTCCCGTTACTGATGGCGAAGCCCTTTTCCATCCTCCTCCAGTGCCTGCCTGTTCGCTCATAAGGGTGGGTGATTTCAACTGATTGAATCCAGCTCACCCCACCTCAAACCAGAACCTCCTCATTGTATCGAATTGTGACCAAACACCGGAAACACAGATCCATGTTCTCACCCGTGACACTGGATCACAATTATGACGTCCACTTTCACACACAAAGTCCAGGGAGAAATCCTTAGCAGTACGAATTAATTCCATGTCGGTCCTTTGACCAGCAGATACCGTTGTATCTCGGCAGTTATAGGGTATGAACACTCAACTTCACTCTGCTCTGCACGTGCGGTTCGTGACACATATTCGACGGAGAAGCCCTGAATTCGTGAGCCATACAGTCTTCAAAATGCGCGCCTTGTACTTAAATTATAACAACCAAAACTCAGGAATAAAAAGTAGATTGGTGTTCTGTGTTCGATTGGCATAGAGAATCTAAGACGCTTCGTGTATGAGCGAGGATATGTCAATAAATTATTGCCTACGATCAGTCTTGCGCGGGTTTTTTCATGCTGGGCCAGGGATGCTGCTATTCGCCACGCGTCCAGAAGGCGTCTGAGAGCCCGCCTGGCTTCCTCTTTAACGTTTGCCGGGTGCTATTTCTCTGGGGTAATGCGACAGGAGCGTGACGCAACCCACTGACCTCCATACGGACATAGTACTAAGATGAGAATTTTGGAGCATTACTTCCGCTTTCCATATGCTTCAGGAACGAAGCAACGTTTCCTTAGGTTTATCTTTAGTGTACTTTGGTCACCGATTGAGCAATTAGACACAGCCATTTTTATAAGTTTCAAGTAGCATATTTCTTGTAGAGTAAACCGTTGTTTAACTAACCGAGTCGAGTCCTATCACGTGGAGAAGATCTGACTCACTGACATGGTGGAAAGGCAGAATTCCTGTGTATCTGATATGCCACACGTGGTGTCCCGTCAAGTGGATATGAGTGTCTACATTTGCGGCTGCGGGTCAGTCAGGCTCCATGAGACTGGACTGGGATGATTCGGTCAGTGTGCCAGTAACCAAGTGATACAAGTTTTGTGAGTCATTGTTCATTGCAAGCACTTGGACAGTGATGTGGAGAGGGATGTGCTACTTAGAAATATGCACAGTTGCACTTCAGCTGTAGTTGTTCCAACAACCATTTCCCTCTTGTCCCTCATATTTCATTATTCGTCAGTGGCCGTCTTGCCTAAACATGACTGATATTCACAGAACTCGTACTGCCATTGGCAGTAGGTATATGTCCGCATGCAAGTTGCCTACTCAGCACCGATCATATTTTCTTACTTACTGGCACGTAAATTTTCGAGGATCGAAGCCATTTTAGGAGCTTTCGCAAAATTGCGTAAAGCGACTATCAGCCCGTCGTGTTTGTCCACACGGCAGTCTATGTGTCTGTCCCTCCACATGGAACAACTCTGTTCCCACTGGACAGATTTTCATGAAATTTGATATTGGAGTATTTTTCGAAAATCTGTCGAAAAAATTCAAATTTCATTAAACTCTGACAAGAGTAAAGGGTACTTTACCTGAATACCTACGTACATTTATGTTAATATGTCGCTGAATTCTTCTGAGAATGATAAGTATTTCAGACGAAAGTTGTAGAGTAAATCAAAACAAATATTTTACATTCACTAACTTTTTTTCCGAAAATCATGTCGTTTATGAGATACTGTGGGAAAATATGGTAGAGACGTAAGGCCACAGATGACAATATAATATGGCGCATGCGCTTTGCATGCTGGATAATTAAGGCTAGAGACGATATGTAATACTTGTTGCTTTTCCACGGCAACAATGGCTACGTGAACGCGCCTCAGTGTTACCTTTATACCTACATTTCCCATCTTGTCTCTCTGTTACTTTATAGAATAACTCCTAATCTACAATTTATAATGGCACATATGAAATTTGTTTTAGAGATTAATGCCTTTGTGTGGTGCTGAAACTAAATGAATATGAATACACAAATTAAACAATTAAATTAAAGATTTTGTACGAATGTATGTAAAATCATTTGTGTTTTAATTGGCCGCCCGTTTTGTAAGAATATGGAGTTTGTAACACGACTCACCACTTTCATTCTTGAAAGTGCAGTCGCCTACCGCAAATGTCCATAGCTTCCCCCTCGCCACTCAAGCAGTCGCAACCAAAATTGTTAATAGCCAACATTTCGTCGCGAGAAAGAAATCAAGTGTGTCCAGTTGTAAATATTAATTTTCTAATTTCGCTTTTGTATATGTATATATTTACGTGTGTGTACGTGCGTGCTTTTGTGGATACATGTATCGCTAATAAAATTTGAATTTGAAAACCGGTATAAATAAAGCAATGGGCGCCGCAAACCACCACTTCGGCAACCTTGTGTTTACCTACAACACAGAAGATGCATAATCTTGTTCAGTACTGGCTGTAAATATGAAGTGTTCAAAATGGTGCTGATGGGGATCATGGTTCTCGTGTTAGTAGATAAACTGTAATATAAGCAGGCCAGAACTACAGTGTGTTCAAGAAGAAGCTACCACGCACGAAACTGACTTCTGAGTAATTTCTTCGAGTGGTGGTGATTAAATTCCTCTGGTAAATGTAGACTGCATCTGTAATTCATTCACAGTACAGAAATTGTATGGTGACAAAGGAAAATATAGCTTGCGCGACAGCAAAAGCAAAGACCCCGTGAATGGTGAAGAATTG
Organism: Coptotermes formosanus; assembly: GCA_013340265.1. Taxonomy (NCBI): domain Eukaryota; kingdom Metazoa; phylum Arthropoda; class Insecta; order Blattodea; family Rhinotermitidae; genus Coptotermes; species Coptotermes formosanus. The sequence goes on along the minus strand of BLKM01003458.1, from coordinate 385,400 downwards.
GGAAAGAAAGGCGACACATAGCACGAGGAAAGTACCGACGTCACTGTGACGCAAATCCAGCTCTGTCTGTAAGTTAAGAATGAATACAGAATCATGGTATGCCTGATTAATCTGTTGTGTATATATACTTTGAATTGAAGAATTAGGATACCGATACGTTGTCTCTTTGTGTCCATCAGATATTCTGTTCAGTGTTACTACTTTGGAACAAATGTGCTGGCAACACCGCTGTAACTTATGACCACGTCTGTCACTGAACGTCAGGAGATTTCTACGTTGTATAATGTTTAAAGTCCCGAATAACTGTCAGAACACAGTGTTGCCATAATGTTTTAACGCTGCAAGATCCGTATTGTGTTATTAGTGGAGTGTCAATGAAGATACGTGTGTGGGATTGAGTAAAATTTCGGTTACGTTATCCAAAAACAAAAAAAGGTGATGCATTCCTCCTGTCAAACTTTCCATGCAGCTAGTGCGTTTGTACCTATCACAGAGTCTGTGTGGACTTAGATAAAGGAAGTAAGAGGAAACAGGAAATATTTTGTAAGTAGTAGCTTCACAGTGTGTAGTGTATACTGTCGCATAATATTAGTGTGATCAAGTGAAGGAGGATGAAACGGACGGAATATGAGAGACCTATGGAAGAGATGAAATATTAGTGCCAAATTGCAGTCGCAAATCCTGAAGATACGAAGCCGCCGGGGACACCAAGGCATAAAAGGGAAAATAGTGTGGAGTGGGTCTTAAACAAACAGGGTGTGAGGATGTGAACGAAATTCGTCTAGCTTAGGATAGGGTAGAGTACTGTGTTATGTGAACACGATTTTCATAAAAGGCAGGGGATTTCTTGAGCGACTGGTGACTTCTCAAGGAGAACTCTGCTGCATAGAATTAATTATATTGCAGCTTTAAAGAAAACGTATGGATAATTGTCTACTGCGAGCTATGAATCTACATACAGTGCGGACGCCGGCTATAGAAACGATACGTCTCCGCTTTATTCCTTGTATTGTTTTTCAGGTTTCTGACAAAGTACCAGTTAAACAATAGTGAATATTTTTCGTTGATATCAAGCGTTCTGCAGAACCCTACTTTTGGAATAGACAGGTTAACAACGTAAGTAATAGGGTCTGTGGACACGATACCAGACGGGGGAGGAAGGACTGTTCTATTTAATTCGAGAAGTCGGCTCGTGACGTGTAAGCACGCCGGTAATAACACATTACAGTGGTACAGTCACACACACTTGTGGTGACAGCGACACTTCGTCATGACAGTCTGCAGGCAGGTGCCCACATCTCATGGCAAAAGGAGGGACGAGTGGGGGATTGTGAACAAGAAAGAGAAGAGTGTGTAGTGTTAGGGACCTAGGAAGGAAAGAAAGAACTGAATCAAGAAAAAAATTGAAAACACGGGAAATTAATGTAAGAGTAATGAACCAATAGTCAACCGGCACACACAAATATACGTATTTTATACAATATTATTATATCAAGCTTTCAGATGAAAACGTCATGTGATAATATGCAAAATATACATAATTTTGTCGGATGTGTAGATTGGAGGACAATATTAAAATGGATGATCAAGAAGTGGGATGGAGGGTCATGAACTGGATTGGTCTAGCTCAGGATAGGGACGGGTGGCGGGCTCTTGTGAATGCGTGACCAACCTTCGGGTTCCAAAAAAATGCGGGGAATTTCTTGACTAGCGGAGGACTAGTTAGCTTCTGAGGAAGGACTTTGCTGCATAGATTTATTTGGTTAACTGGTTAGTTAGTTAGTTACTTAGTTACGTGTGTTTGACAGTTTGTTGGTTTTTTATTATTACTACAACACAACTGGACGAATCACCTGAGAGAAACTAGTGTAGAAAGAACGAGAAACACACCACAGGCAGGAAACTAAAGAAAAGTAGACAGAAAGGAGGAATAAGGAGACCGGTAAAGGGGAAAAAAGAAAAAAGGTGAAGAAAAGTGATTATATATATTTTAGTGAGGATGGAAGAGCGCAACACAGGCAGACAACGAGAGAAGTTCCAAAAGTTATTTATCGTGGAGATCAGCCGACTTGTGCTAACAGAATACAGAAACTTGATTTTTCGTTTTGTCTGTAAGTGACGAGAAGGCATCGTTTGGCACCACTGTTCTTTCCATTCGCCTCGAAGCGTGTTTTAGTAAGTGTAGGTGTCTGATATACTGCGTGTAGAAGGTTCCACTTCTGTTTAATAAGCCGCCTGTTGCGGGTGCAGCACATTGCCAGGGAGTGCCTGTCTTGTCTTCATTGCCGGAAGGTGCTAGTCTTCATTTTAAGCAAGAATGTGGGTGATTTACTTGTGCAGTAACAAAGGTCATCATATGGCGAGCATTGAACCAGGCAGCGTTATTATTCTTCGATCTTTTCTTTCGCCACTCACGACTGGGGTGGAAATGAAGGGTTTCAGGTGATCGGTACTTATGAAGTTCAACAGATATTTGTAATGGTAGTAACAGGACTCGAACGTTGCCTCTTACACAGACAGGCTGCAGACTTTTATTCTATGATGTGCAAGTACTGCAAGATAGAGGCGGTTGACACTGGCTCTGTGCACTGTGCTGGAAACTCACAAGAACACATTCTTGCTACGTGTGGTGCCTGTCTTGGGACAGTCGTATTCAGTCAGAAGAACTGGCAACATCGTAACCCTGGGTGCCTTTTTATCCGCGTGTAAAACTTTAGTCGCAACATGAGATCACTTGAGGATCCTAAATGAGGGATAATATTGAAATGTATCTTGTCGAAATACAGTGTGGGAATTTGGACTGTATTCACCTGTCTGAAAGTAGGCTCCACCGAATAGTAATGATTCATCGCGTTTCATAAAGGATGGAAAATTTCCTAAGCAGCAGAACGACTACGTCCTTCGAAGCCTTTCTGCAGTTAGCTTAAGAGAACATTAGACACTCAAAGAAGACACCGCAGAATTTCTGTCATGGAACGTGACTATACTGCTTTATGATAATGAAATGCGCTGTAGCAAAAGAAACAGTGAGCAGAGACGTGGAGGTGTGCTCTAGACAGGCCCATAAAACAAACAGAAACTACAGGGTATAAAGACGAAATATTCTGATATCACGCGGCAAATGTATGCGGATCGGGAATAACCGTGCTGTCACCACTTTTCAGTGATTACTGAAACCCAGTACGCGTACTTCTGGCTGACAGTTTAGTCGACTGTTTACATTGGTTCGGTTGCATTTCACTTCATATTAAATATTTTTTGTTATCCCTTTCTCTGTTTTACATAGAACTCTCACAAAAATAAGTTAGACAAAAAAGTCTTGAAGTTTCTTACTGTTTTCTTTCTGTCTTTTAACTTAATAAGAAAAATTGTCCATCAGACACCTCTTGCTATCCCGTTTCCTCATCTGCATACACTTTTCTCCGCAATAGGTGACAAAATAGTATGTTAAATATTCTTTTCATCCGTTTTCCTATCCTTCTTTCGCATTCTTTCCTCAATTTTTTCAGTCCTGGAAGTTGCTCCACTTAATTTCTGGAGAACGTAGAAAATGTTAGACAAGCAATAACTAAGTGTGTGTCTCCTGTTCTTCTTACAAGTTCTGCAATGATTATTGTTGATTTATTTTCTTATTTTTGTGTTTGTTTCTGTCATTTAACTATAAACATGTCTTGTCACTAGGTGCGCTGACACACAGTCCGGCACGAAATGTGGTCCAGCTCGTTGCGGGTGACGCACATTGTACTCAACGTAAGGTAGGATTTCTATCATCGTTATTACAACCCTGTAACAATGGACAATCTAATTTCTTAGTTCAACACCTAACTCTTTGCTGATTCTGATAGTGTCGCGATCTGAAAACTACGGTCGGTGTTTCGAAGCATATGATGAAACTGGTCTTAGCAGTTCTATACAAATAAAAACAGTCTATGCTTATGTCGACTAAGTATTAGTAGTTTCTTTCCTCTTCGGAAGCATAAAGAGATTCCAATATGAGAAGACATTGCTGCGAACTGCAACCGAGAACCTTTGAAGGATATTTAGGCTCAACTAATACGACTTATTTTCTTTACTTTCCTGGTGCCTTTTGTAGCCCGTTATTGAAGTAACCGTGTTTAGTTCAAGCTTGTAATACACATATAAAGTTGGCAAAACACGTTCCGTGTAACTTACACTGCTTAAAATAATAATTTTATGATTCACACATGCAAGTCACAGAACAATGTGTGAAATGAGATAACCTTCTTGTGCTTTCAAGGGATGGCGAAGATTTTTTAAAGGCAAATCTTACACAGGGGTGAATAAGGTGCAAGCAGAAGGCGTGAAAAGAAGACACGACTTCCAAACCGAGACGTAGATAAATGGACAATATGAAAACACATCTCGAGAAAAGGACAGTGTGGATTTGGACTATATTTATTTGGCATTGGGTAGGGTCCAGTGTTGGGATCGCGTGAAGGGCTGTCAACGAAGTTCTGGGTTCCGTAAAAGGAGGGGAATTTCGGGACTAAGTGGAGACTAGCGATTGTTAGTCTATCAGAATTTATTGGCCTCATGCGGAAAATTAGCTGAAGTTTATAAAATTATCTAAGTGGACAGAGAGATATTGAGAGATACTTCTAAGAGACATGATATGTAAAGGAAAATTAAAGGCAATTCCTGCGCGTAAGAGTAGTCGATGCGTAAACACGAGAATTGTTCGTTTCCCTGAATCAAAATTGCATGCTCCACAGCACGACGCGCTTCGGATTATGAAACAGCCCAACATCATGCCTAAACGCTACTGGACCATAAAGATTACAGTTTGTAATTTTCTAAATGGAATATCCTTCGAAAATTTATTGAAATGATTGGAAAAGCCACTGTTGTTAAAACAACCCCTGCCAACTCTTCCCTCCCCTTCTATCCGTATACGAGGGGCGGCGGTTTTAAAGTCATGAAATATCGTACTTTGAAGCGCAGGGTGTTTGGAATTCGAATACTGCTGGTGCTAGTTGCTTGTGCCCCTGTTAGTTCGCCTTGTTGCAATGCATCAGCATACATCAACAGTATGTAAATCAGTCTGGTTATCTCCTATGCATATACACAGAAGCCACTGTAATGGAACTACCAGCAAGAGAGGGAGAGACACACACAGGGAGAGAGAGGGTGTGAGAATTTAAACGACAAAGTGAGATAGAGGAAGTTGGTTAGTACTCGTATGAACAGAGAGAAGGAGATGGAATAAAGCGTGACCGCTTGTGTGACATTACCTGCCTAGCTTAATACACACACATCAATATTCATAAAGAGGGCGTGGTTGGGGGTCCTGGGGCTGGGACCAGAAGCAGCATGGTGCTAATGAAGTGGTCAGTACGGCAGGTGACCACCGACCGACCCTGGATACTCTGCGCGGGGATTTACAACAAGCACCCACACTGCCTTGGACTCATGCAGGAGGAACTGGGCAGTAAATAGTGCAGCAGAGCCAGGGGACAATTCTGTCAGGAGGTCATGCTGTGTAAGTTTTCCTCTTTGCCACCACCTCCAGATCAGCATCCTACGCAGAGCCATGTTTCTTCAGGGTAGAGCCTTTCAGCGGGGATCTGACTGCTCACCTCTAATGCTAGTGTTAAGGTTTTTTCAATTCTTCATACGTCACAGTGCCAAATCTTAATTCCCGCCTTAAATTAAAAGCTCTGGCTTAGGTCTTAACGGTATCGAGACGCGAACTGTAAAGTTGGTTAAATCCCAACAACATTTTGACACAGTTGTTTAAATTTTTAGTTTGTATAGTGACGGTTTTCACTTGCCACGATGACGGGCTATACCGTAACTTTAGGCAAAAACGTATGAACGGGCAGAAGGTACTGATATTAAAAGGCCAATGATGGTTTATGTGAGAGCACTATCCTAATATTTGCGTAGGGAAACTTGTAAAAATTACCAGAATCTTTCAAGACTATCTTGTAACCGGCCGGAATTCGAGCGTGGTACCTCCCTGCTACATACCCATGTCGTTCATGCTCGCTGTCAGAGAATTGTGTTAGGCTTCGGATAATTCAGAGTAATGGTTGTAAGCGAGCTGACAACGCGAGAAATCGTGAGAAAACAGTAGCAAGCAACAAGCTCTCAAGTTGTTTCCTTCTTCAAGGCATTTGAGGGAATTGAAGGTGACTTCAGACTGTTTGAGTCACATCCGGGGGGAATAGAGTGAGACTTTTTAAGGTAGCACATTGAAGTGCCTGGACTGCGTCACGTGTGCCTCAGTGAATATAAGTTTATTCGTCGGCGGATTGTGAAAGGTTTCTGACAGTTGTGTAGTACATTTAGGATTGCTCAGTTTCAGGCCTTTATCCACCGTCTGTTTAAAAGAAATGAACACGGTGTTTCGGAAACTGTACCATTTTGCGTTTTTAGGTGGAAGGCCGAGAGGAAGCTCAGGTTGGTCAAACAGAAAGAGGTACTTGAGGTTAGTAACTGAGTGGGTATATCGGTTTAGCTGTGGGTGCATACAGATCCAGTTGCCGAAACGTTGGCAAGTTAGATGACTGCCAGGTCCACAAGTTAAATAATCCTAACATGTGTACGTGATTATAGGTTAATAGACTAAGTATTCACGGTCACAAGTAGCTTAAAATTTGAACGGCGAACTCAGTTGTTGCAAGTTAGGTGAACTTTGCGAGACATACAGCACTTCGGGTGGAAAAATATACAATCTTTAGTTGGCAATAGATCACACATAAGGTCGAAATTCATGTTTCAGAGTCCTTGAGAAGATGGTAGTCGCTTAGCAGGGAAAGAAATTTTCCGCCTTTTAGTGTAGCTTAATGCTCGTTACATTCTTCGCACCTGGGCCCCCTGCACCCTGTGCCCAGCCAGTCAGTGCACATATGTTGTAGCCATAGCCTGCAGTATTGTTTTGAACTAAGCCTTCAAAAATTATCTCACTTTATTCTTCTGCGCTCGTAAGTAAAACTAATGTTTTGTCCCTGTGTTTACACATAAACCTCCTTTTTCTTTCTTTGTTTACAGCAGTGGGGCGAGCCTGCGTTTCTTGTTGTTATAACTAAAATGTTGCACTGTAATATCGTCTCACTACAAATGAATATGAAGCATTGGCGGAATGATTACTTGCAGGAATCAGTCGAGGTGCGGGGACATAAAAGTGTCCCAGAGCCACAGTGTTCACCATAAAGTCTACATAAATTATTCTGGAAGTGAACCCGGGCCTCCGCAATGATAAGCTAGCATCGTTACAGTGTAGTGTAAAGCACTACCACTTAGCCGCTCACTACGTGTGTTGACTGTAATATAAGCGTGTGGCGTTTCAAGAAGCTGTAATCTCGTTTACTGATATTCTGAAAATAAAAGCGTAGGTCGGTATTATTTATATTCCATTCTGATATTTTGAAAGCTGTTTACACGTATAGCTATAACAAGCGAGTCATTACGAGAGTATTTTGACCAGACTGGATTAAGGCCTTAAAGTGCCTGTGAGCCTTCCTGCAGTACGATATGTATTCATAACACGGCACGGTAGAAATGGATGCTCTAAATCAATTGTTACAGCCTGTCGGTTAAGAAGGCAATAAAGATTATTTGTCGGGCGTAGAGAAGGAACCAACTCTTCATAGTTTCTCTTAAAGAAGAAGGGGTGGGATGTCATTTAGCCAGACATTTTACTCACAATTTGACAAACATCGTTGCATTTCCCATTTTGTAGAGCTGAGGTCTGTGATTGTTTTGTTAGAAACTCCTTTCTAGTCTGTTTGTTTTACTTGTTTTTTAAGTGTTTTTGCTATAATTCTGTCAGTGTAAGAGTCGTAAAGCAATAGAGTTTTAAGTAATAATTGTATCTAAATTAAATATCATGGACATATCATGCTATTAAAACGATCACACATTTGTACACTTTCATTTCCGTGCCACAAATATTTCTAATACGGGAACGGGAAAATTTAATGGAGGAGATGACAGTAGAATCATAGAGAACTCAGAAATGTGTAGACTTCTGTTGTTTTAAAACACCAAAAAGTGGGCGCGCGGATTCTGTGTTTTGCTTTCTTACTTCGACAAGCTGCTGGTGCTAGGTATGTGATAGGGCGTATGGATCTTTAGGTGCTGAGTGTTCGGATGCTCTGGTGATATACGTTGCTGTATTCTGTGTCATATTTATATTTTTGATTATTTTAATGGGATGAAAATTGTACTTCCAATAGTCTTTGTCAGTTTCTCACTTCATAACAATCTTTATCGACTAGCGAACCCAGCCATGCAATCCTGGCAACATTACAGCTTAATTATTGTATCTTCTCTCATCTGGCATATCTTTGAATTAGTGGCTTCCTTACTTCATTATTTACAGTTATCTAAACAGGCAGGCAGGACGCGCGAAGCAAACTCACTTGTACTTAACCAAATGTTAACCTAACTAAACTTAGTGCTGATAAATGTGTCCTGTTTCATTTTTTATAAAAAGAAAGGCGTCGTGTTGCAAATGAAGAAACTGATAACGTTCTTTATATCGCATCGGACAACTGGATATAGTCACAAATTGAGAATGTGTTGTTCTTGACATGTTGGGCATAAATAGCCTTTTGCCGCAAAGTAACTGTAAAACAGGTGCTACCTTGTACAGTATATTGTGTTAGAGACCTCTAACTCCTCTTCACAACTAGATGGTCTGCAGGCCGATTGAAGCTTCGATAGTAATTTCGAGCTTCAATTTATGTCGTGGTCTTTCATTTCGTGACAATATTTTCACTTCATTTTAATGATAACTGTGATATCTGTGTCAGTTATTTCTTTCAGTATTAGCAGGTGAGGAATGTATTGGCAGGGGAGAATGTTGTCAGGAAACTGAACTGGAATAATTCTTGTATTTAAATGGTAAGAAGACATAACACACCTGTCGTGAAGGTGTGAGCCGTGTTACATCTGTCTCAGTAAAAGTCACTTCTTGCTGGAAATAAGAATGCTCATCGCGTTTCGTAATAGGGGCCTGGAGATCGAGAGAGTGGGGTTCAAAGTAATTGCGACTGGTCGTAGTATGTAACAACGAGGTGCAGTGCATGACGTAGCTATAGGCTTATATACTGGACGTGTCGCTGGGGATCTCTGATCTGTACAGTGACAGAACTTGAAAGTAATTCATTTCAAGGACCATAGTCGATTGTACCAGTATATGAAACCGGACAAGTTCAACTCAACGGCCGTTCTATAGCTTAGGGATATTGAAGATGAAGTATTTTCTCACAAATCAAGTTGTTCCTTTTACCTGTTAATGTAATAACTGGATTTCAAATATTTGTTATCAATTACTGTGTTCAGTAACAAAATATGCTTACAGTATTTGCCCTAAATCGATGTAAGAGCATTTCGAAAATTTTTTGTCCAGTGGACCGGCATGTCTCTTAAATGTCCGTCACAGAAAAAGAATCAAATTAAACAACCGAATAAATATCTGGCAGTGCCTCTGGCGCAGGCCCGCACGACCTTGTAGTAATACAGACTGGCAGTTTTAATGCTTTTGTGTTTAGTAACACATCGAACTGGATTGGGACAGTTCTCTATTGTCATCATCTTCCAATGACGTTTATTTTACTGCTCGTGTCAGTTGGCCTTTAAAGACGGGTTCCCGCACACCTTCAATTATATAATATCTCAAATACTGCCACATTTATTATTAAACTTATAGGAACGAAGTAGTGGCTTGGGGGGGGGGGTGCATATTTAAGGCACTGTTTTGGAATGCGTGCACAGAAGCTGAGGAAAGCCACAGGTAACTCTTCTGGACAGCCAGTAGGTTTCTGATGTACGGAGCTGAACAAATCGAACGGGACAGTAAATAACCCCAGCAAATGAAATAGCGTCCTTAAATTACGTATTCTCTAAACAAGCAGATGCAGGTATTCGCCGCATAATGGTTGCCGTTCCTGTGTCATGCATGTGCGCGCTTCAGGTTTTGTCAGGCTGTCTGTAGATAATGATGTTCTTTTACTTATTGTTCATGTAAGGTAAAAGAAGGAGAAAAACTGGAATACGCAGGAGTAAGTGGAAGGATAATGTTACAATCGATATTAACGAAATAGGATGAGTGCATGGATTGGATTCGTCTGGCTAAGAATAGAGATACGTTGTGGCCTGTTACGGGCTCAGAATGAACTGTATTCCCATATAGGCCTAGATCATGCGGGAAACTTCTTGGCTGAGTAACTCTGCTCCGTGAAATTGATAATTGATTACTTGGTTGGTTGGTTGCTTAGTTGGTGAGCTAGTTAGTTAGTTAGTTAGTTAGTTAGTTAGTTAGTTAGTTAGTTAGTTAGTTAGTTAGTTAGTTATGTTGGGTTGGCGTAGTCAGTAACATCCTGATGAATTTGTTTTTATCATATCCACAGTTATGTTTCCCCTTGCTATGTGCAGTCTGTTCTTCTTTATCACCTAGAACTGTAGAATATTAAAACAAATTTTTAATGTTTGTTGGGCAAAGTCAGTGTTTTCAAAACGCCCAGTAGCTAGATGCGCGGCAGATAGGGTCTATTAGAAACATAAAGCCGTCTCATTCCCACCCACCAAGACCAGACCAGAGGAACAGAGTAGTCGTGGTAGCAGCAGCAGCAGCAGCGGCATCAGAATGCTTCAAACTACATCATAATTCTAAACAAAATATGTCGCTTTGATATAATCTGAGGACAAAAAAGAGTAGAAATAACAAAGAAAACAGGAAAGTTAAATCTTTAACATAAAGGTTTTTAATCTGCGATATCTAGCCAGTGGCAGCTGGTCAATCCTTTGTGTACTATGGGACTTGCAAAGGCCTCCATTGCCGTTACCGAGAATTGTTACTGTGCATTGTCATTATTAACTAACCAAGTTACTCTCAGCCCAGCGTGTGTCTTGAGAAGCGTACATTATCTCAGCTGGTCAAAAAATTACCAATCCTATGGTACCGACAGTTCATTGCAGCTTGCACAACAGTCCACCACTGGTCCCTCCCATTTGCCAGATGAACGCAGTACGCATAATCATATCCTGTTTCTTTAAGACAAGTTGTAACATAACGTTCACATCTACGCTGAATTCTGCTAAAAAAACCTTTTTCGGCTAAAGTTCTATGCGAATATCTTACTGTCCCATGCGTGCCATGCTCTCCGCCTTTCGAGTCCTCCATAATTTGGAGGTACTAGTAATATCTGGCAAGAGTACAAGTTCTGAGCCTCGTTTCTGAATAAACTTAGGCAACTGTCTCCCTCCTGCTCCTACTTCCTCCTGCTGATGTCAAAGTAATTCCCTCAGCATGCTCTTCTCAAGAACATCCAGTAAGTAATTATTTTTCCTTTAACCCTTCATTGCCGTCCGCGGTGCACCGTACGATCATGAATGGTTTGCGGGACCATAAATTTAAAACTCCACCATCTTGGTCAGTGGTTGGAATTTAAACTGCAGCGTCACTGAGGGTTAAATGTAAGGAACATAACTTCATACGCATAGATGGCAAATTTGCAGGCCATGGAACATATGCGCCACGGGAAGTGATGTGCTGCGGGTATAATCCTGGCAGCACGTTTAATGATGCCCTTGCTGTATGGGCTGTTGCCCCATCTTGTTGAAACGACAGTGAAGAGAGATCGATTTCAGGACGACGTAACTCTCGTTCGGAGAAGTTACATCACATTTCCAGATGTTACAGTAAATGCTGCAGGTCCGTTGTCTTCACAGAAGTAAGGGCCAGTGACACCAGAAGACGCGACTCGACGCAAAACACTCAGCTTCTCGCTGTGGAGAGAACGCGGATGGAGGTCTTATGGATTTTCAGGTGCCCAGTAGCAATAATTCTGTATTTCTTGTTGTGACAACAGAATCGCCATTCTTGATATAAGCTTCAACAATGAAAGCACGATGTTGCACAGTGCAATGCGCCATTGTTATTCAAATGGCATGAAAGCAGCTAGCAACTGACCTTGGCCCACTACCCCACTCCACCTTGTTGCAAGAATAACTGGAGTTGAACCCCGTCAGGTTTTTTATGATGCACCCTGTATATCAAAACGCTTCAGAAATTTGTTAATAATCAATAATCCTGGTTCTCGAGGTGCTGATAAGGCAATGATTTGAATCCGAATGGAGTCGACTCCACTATCTCATACCAGATTTTAATAAATTAATATTTTATTTATATATTTTATTAATAATTTTAGTAAATTAATATACGGGTACTAAGAGGCCCTAGAACTCGTATTTTTGACAAATCGGTCCATGGTTTTGTTTTGTATTTGGCATCTTCCTGAGTGCTGTACCAGATATGCAGAACATTCACAATGAATTAATAATATCTGCCACCGCCCTGTGCCCATTCGGCATATTTTAGTGTGCCATGGCCAACACGAGGACTGCTTATTGCACTGCTGTTTTACGATCCGGAGAACCATTCAGTAAATTAACAACAGGCTGTACACATATTTTATTTTCATTGTACGAATTTTTGCTTTACAGGCAGTTTTCAATTACAGAATTAAGCTCTTAAACCGAGGAATTTCTGTATCTTAGACAACTAGGCTGTGACGATGTGAAGTTACCTCCTGTCCTTGTCCATTGCGGGCTTGGGTAACTTACATTACTAGCGTCAAAGCTTCGGGGTCTTGTAACGAAGAAGGTTACAAAGTTACTCGTTTAAAATAAAAAAGTATTGTACACTTTTATTTATTCTCATCGAGCGATGTGGTCATGTGGTTAGTGACTCTGCTACGTATTCAGTGGGTTTCCGGTTTAATTTCCTGCAAAGTCATGGGCTTTCCTAATTTATGTTGTTGTGGCTGTCCTCGGTATGTCCAGGCAAATGTCGAAATAGTATGCATCTTAAAATATGCCATAACTGCTGTCTCCCATGTCCGTTCGAATTTGTCCATGACAAACCGTACGGTTATTTGATCAGTGTAGTTGAGAAAGCGTTCTGAAGTGACATTATCTGGACTCGGTGTACACTGCTACAGGAGTCTGCTCATATTTCACCGTAAAGTTGTTGAACAAGACGAGAGCCGCCACTGATTGCAGTCTGTGCCGGTTAACGTAAGGCTGGGGCTAATATACATACCAGAGTATTCATCATTATACTGGACGGGCAAGTACAAGCTTTGTATGATTTGTGATACTGGAATGTCGTAGAAATGCAGTCTTAAGTAGACGACATTTGCTGGACAGCTGAATGCTGACCCATTACGATAAGACATACTCTTTATAGTTGTCAAAATCGTCTAGGCATTTTCAACGTAGACTTTATAAAACTGAACATCAAGTCTTATCATATTATGTACATAGTCTGTTCCGTATATGCATTTGTAATTGTGTTCATTGAGGAATAAAAGATGGCCAGTAAAATGAATGGGAATGAAAATGTTTTTACCATCTAACTGTATGGAGCACACTCCTTGAGAAGCTGTCACATTCTCAGCTAGTAAAGAAATCCCCGCATCTTATGGAACACGAAAGCTCGTTATCATCTTCAGAAGAGCCCTCATCCCTATCCGGAGCCAGATGAATCCAGACGGCGTCTCCCGTTGTTATTTATTTTAGATAAACTTTAATATTGCTTCGGCCTTCCAAATGTTCTCTTTCATTCAGGTTTCCACCCCATAACCCTGTGTACTTTCCTCTTCTCCTCCATACGTGGTATATGCCTCGCCCATATCATCCGCGATGATTTGATCACCCGAATTAAATAGGGAAGGATACAAATCAGCAAGCTTTTCTTTATGCAGTTTCCTCTTTCTTTCTTTTAAAATTTTCTTGAATAAATTCAGTAGTATCACACTGTTAGATTATTATTCCCTGTTCAGAATACACTTAATGATCGTGTGGATCGTTGTAAATACTTGACATTTACACGCAGCATTTGATAACTGGTAGTTTTGTTACATAACACGTTTGCTGGTACTGCTGACTGTTAGAGGCTGATATTCGTATGCTAGAAAATGTGCGTAGTAAAATATTGGTATTAGATTTCAATCAATTCCTTAATTAATGTCTGTTATAATGATATCTCTTTGTGAATCAGGGGACGGATAATAAAATGGAAACATACGTGTATTTCTTAAGTACGTTCCGAATATGCAGATGTGTTCCAAACCTTGAAAGGCAAGTTTCATATCTTGACCGTTGCAAGCTGCAGGCAGTTGACAGAATTAGTGACCCGTCTGCACAGGAGATTTATTGTCGTGCAGTGCTGGGGTTGCAAAGTAGTGGATTGTAACAACACGGGAGGTAACAAGAAGTCGTAGTGTACTCACAGTAGTGCCACAGTGGCATCGGTAATTATAGCTCAGCCAATTAGCATTAGCCTTTCTAAATATAAAGGCGCTTTTGTCTAAAATACTCTAAGTATGCCTAATGGTCAAGCACGGAATTGCACAAATAAAGTAAACTCTTCATGAAAAAATCTTGTTACCACTCCGTGACGTACTTTTATCTGAAAAAGTATTTCATGGCTTTGGGATAAATTTGTTACACGGAATTTACACTAAGCTTTATTGGGTAAATCTAATGTGCGTTCACACCGGAGCAATACAGTTCATACATATTTTACATGAAGTAGAACTCGAAAAGTCTGATCTGTGGTACAAAATTTTATACAAAGCAAGAGATTTAGATCTTACTAAGATACTTGACGGCATTCACAAGTAAAGATCTGATTCTTTGCAGTGTGATTAGCACTGTAGCTGAGAAATCTCTCTATCAGGAGGAGAGGCGTGTTTTAAATAAATATGATGGCCGACGAGTTAGGTAGAATTGAAAGCGACACTTTTGGAAAATATGCGTGGACCTACTCCAAAATACGTCTTTCTACAGTTTCTGTAAGTATTTATGGGAAAGTGTAATACTGAAGGTGGAGTCAGCAAGATTCCGTAAAACTTCGGAACGGGCTTAAGCTGTACGGTGCAGTGACCCGAAGGACCATCACTTGATGAAATTTGACACTGGGAACATTGACTCAGATTTGTCAGCACATTCAGAGTTTGGTCTAAGTCTGGCGCAGACGTTACACGATGAGTTACCTGCATCCAGAGCGTAGATCCTGAGTAACTGGCCCGATATTTATGGGAACGAAGGATATAAGGCCTGTATCGAACAAGAGTTGCTGAAAACACGAAACTCATTTTGTGTCTGTTATAGTTTTTCCTTAAGCCTTGTAGTGTTTGAAATAATTAAACAAAAGAGATTTTCAAGCAATCTAGAAGCACTAACGTGAGGAATGTGTTAGAAATTCTTTGCTGCGCTGTGCTTAAAATAAGTCGACGACGTATCATTTCAGCATACATAATACGTATATACTAATTTGTCGTCTGTATAAGAGGAATTTTCCGTAAGAAATTAATCAGCTACATCATTAGAAATCGTTCTTCCATTCGACAGTTCATAGTCAGTGCTGTGGAGAAAGTATCATTCAAGTAAAAACAAAGAAGCTAGAACCAGTATTGCTCCATTTCATGATACTTGGCGCCAGTTCGGAGTAAGAAAGTGACATGTGCTTGCTTGCATCTCGTTTACTCTGAGACGCATAATTAATTGTCCGGCCAGACGAAATATTGTTACGCAGTGAAACTGCGACACGCCCAAGCACCTGTCACCAAGATGCCTGTCGATTGGCATGATCTGTCTTTGGGTGGTCGGGGATTCTTGTGTCTACTACTCGATTTAATAGTTCTGTAATGCAACCAGTGACTGGTCTTTTGTTTCCTCAGTGATAAACCGATATTTATCTCAGGCAGATACTATATACAATTCCCTATTTAGGCAGTTACGTTCGCCAAACATTAAGAGGCATATGATTCCTGACTTGCAATTCTTCTCGGAGTAACTTTTGTGTAGATGATATCCACGAACTTTGTTCTGCCATATTTTCTTCTGCAGGTGCTTTACAGGGCCTGAACTGAATCTGCTAATCAGAAGCTCAAAATAAATCCAGTCACAACGCACATCACTGATCGAAGTTCATTCGTGTTTTTTGAAATGCGTATGTGAGATATTTCAAATGACTGTGAATACTGAATAAATGCGATTAAAATATTAATTTAGAGAGAAGTCGTACTAAGCCCCATTGCAGTAAATATGTTTTGTGTAACACAGTACCTTTATGTTGTCGTGTTGGAGAATATTTCCACTTGTAAATAAAAAGGTAGCTGTAAGATTGTCGTCAATAAAATAAGATTTTTCTGCCTCTTGCGAAAGGTTTTGTGTGTAGGTGTAGTGACCTGTTTGCCGAAAAATCAGGCTTCAAAACTGCAGGTACGTTACCAAGAATAATAAAAGTTAGGCAGACTTCAGAGGCGATTGATGTGAAGATGAGTTCGGGTGTAGTATGCACCGAGCAGAGTGAGGCTTTCGCATTAAGTCAAAGGAGGCGATGGAAGGAACAAATCCGTGTCAGGTCGAGACCATTATTTTGAGATTGCAGTGCTGGCTAAGAGCGTCACACACTAATGAAGCGATAACAGAGTACGTCAAATATGAGTGACGCATCATTGGAAGGGTATTTTATTTCGATTTTGTTATACCTGAGTTGGAAACTTGACAACTGTATAGACCCACTATCGGATAATACCCCGCTGAGGCCTGGAGATACGTATTAGGAGCGAGTGTCGAGAGTAATTCGTAGGACTATATTCCTATCCCACAGACTCCTAGTCTTGCATATATGTTACTGTTAGTCTTGTTTTATTTTACGCTGTTGAAGAACGTATTGGCTGTAAGTAATAAATTGTTTGTAGGATATAATCTCAAAGATTCGCAAGGCTACCATATTTGTAATTTTTCATTTACAAGTAATATTTTATGAGCAATGTAAACTTATATTCATTGTCTGTCTCGCCATCAGATTTCACTTGTTTGTTCGAGAACTTTGTAAATGATTAGATTAATGGGAGAATTGATTGGTAGAATAGAAGGAGCGCTGGATGAGTGAATGGTCGCAAAAATTTACGAGGTCTGAACAGGCAGCTGGATGAACGATGAGAGATTTGACGGCAGAGTGATGGAATGGACTGAAGGCTGGATGGACGAGTGGGTGGAAGATGATTGAGGGAACGGTGGAGATTTGTTGCATTCGTGATGCATTTAGCGACGCTGTGAGAAATGGCATTTTGTGAACTTTCGAGGATAGGTTGCAATGAATGGAAGAAGAAAAGAGTTGCGCTTTTTTCAGTGCAGGTAACCACAGAGTGATCAGGTCTCGTGTCAGACTCTCCTTCGCTGGAAACTTTGTTTGCTGACGAAGGAGTAACAGCGCGGTCTGTAAATACTACTACAACTTGCGCCAAGTAAATCTTCCTCGACGCACAACACGAAAATTAAACAGCCTCCACTGTTACACTTCTTCCACTCTTCCTGCACTGTAGTTGTAAGAGTCAGTCTACCCTTGACCACGGAGTCAGCGTTACTTCGTTCAAATTCCTGCCGACGTGGCACTGTACTATTCGTCCCCTACGGTGCGCAATTTCCAGTACCAGGAAAACACAAAAGAGCTGGGATTCCGCGTTTTGTTACCGGTACGGCGACTGGGCAGAAGTAGCCTATATGAGATGCACGTATTTGTGGCTCAGTCTGTCTGCAAAGGTCCCTCCTCAAACAGAGAGTTTGTACAACCAACGTGATTCTAGTTTTCAGTAACTTTGTTATGTAATCAGTACTTGCGTTATGTTTTAAAACTGCTAGACGTTTCTGTAATTCCCCTGTTTCTTTCTGTCACGTATTTGGCGGCAAACTTATCTTTGTCGGGCAATGCAGCATAATTTAAATTACAGTATATATCGAAGAAGTGTTTTCGTGTTTATATTTTAGTTCTGCGTCGGTTTTGTTCCCATAATCATTCTGCTTTGTGTGTAGGTTAGCCCTGAATTCCTTTTAATTTTTCAATCAGTGACACAATCCGTCACCAGTATGCGCAATAAGGAACGTCTGATCACGTTTATTTTTTTTTGTTGGCGTATGAAACATCTGTTTATCAACTGCACTGATTTTAAGATCTAAGGAAAAATTAAGGTAACGACGAATTAAGGATTTTTTTTTTTTTTAGAAAATTTAGTGAAACTTACATTTAGGCTTCTTGTAAGTATTAATCGTACTAGATCGGCAGAAACCACATTTATTATCTCGCATAAATATTTGGGGTACATCACCCAGTGTCAGATCGCATTAGACTCTGTTCTTTCATTCAAGAGACAAATGGAAGGTATCCCCACCTCTTCGCCAAACACTACGAAGAACTCATTGGGACTGAATATAAAGTCGAAATGGAGTGAAAACCCTGTAGCTCGGCAGATATCAGCGTTGCTTGCAAAGCACTGCAGAAGCTGTTTTCATGGGAACGATCTCATTTGCTGTAAGTTCTTCAAGGAGTGAGAGCAACTGCCATAGTGGATGGTGGCAGCAAGGTGCCAGCACCCTCCCACACAAGCGAGAGGTACAACACTACACTGTCTGTACGCTACGCAAAAGACATATCTTTTTTCCGCGGAGGTGTATATTATCCCTAATGAGACCTCTGTATTGAAAACACCTTATAGCTTTGAATTAACAAGTCTAATCTCTTACGACATTGCCTTTCAGAACATCCGATAAAAATACTTTTTTGCGTTATGAGGAGATGATACGCATAATCTCCAGGCTACTGGTTTAGCTGTTTGTGTGCTACTTCTTGTTTCATCACATAATAGATGTTTTTAATAACTATGCTTCAACATAAGCCTTGACTTCCAAAAAGAATGAAATTTTAATTTGCTGAACTGAAATATTCGAGAATAAGTTATGGTGTAACTGAAATACTGCGCGTACTAAGCATAATAGTCTTGTTAGTAGACCTATACAAATTACGAGATAAATTGAAAACGCCTTTTTTTTTCAGGGAATTTCTATTTACTTCGTCGTATAGTGCAGCAAATTTTGTTGAAACATGATGTTAGTTGAAGGAAACGACACCTAAAATGTGCTAAACGCAAAGGTGCGGATAGTCCCGAATTTTAGTAGCGAAATACAATACTAATCCGACAATAAAGGAGATCGTATGATAATTATGCAGCAATAATTGTCACTTTATAATTATGTGACAATAATAATTTATAATTATGTAACAATAACAACATTAGTAAGTAAATGGTCTTCCCCAACCATCTGTGCTGTCTGAAACGTTCTGCTTATTTTGCTTCCACGTGCATATTACCTTCAGTCCGTCGATTAATTTACCCCCACCACTTCTCACTTTGACATGCAGCCAATCCATATTTGTAGTTGCTGTGGACAGTGGCTGGCTAGCCGCTCTGCCAAGATGCAGAAAAGCTATCGGGATTCACTCTGTAGCTTTCTGCCTGCTTCTGCATGGCATTAAATCACCAACAAATGCGATCACATGTAAGAAAGCGTACATTACGAAATATCAAGAGGTTTTTGGATTATACTGGAAGCACAGGTTCTGCTTGTGAGCTTGAAATAAAGTACACTGATACGGCAGAGTGGTCGGGCGCTCATGTCTTCAGTAATTGTAAGAAGTCGGCACAGTGTTGACAATACGGCATTCTGTAGCTTACAGACACAGCTGCACTACATTTCGTCGCGCGAGATAATTCTTTTAATACTGAATGTGCCTGGAGGACAACCACAGTCACCCTTGGACGAATTAATAAACAAGACACAAAAGGTGCGTTCCAAAATGTACATGAGCTGGCTGTAATGACCAACATATATATTAACACTTCTAAACAGAACGCGTATTTTCTTTGCCACTAATACTAAATCCTGCTTTCGACACAATCCTGAGCCAGTTCATGCTTCTCCCATCCTCACAACAGACCTCTTTAAGACCCGTTGTGCCTAATCTCTCAGTGTTTTTTAAAAGGTTACGATTTACCCCTTGGGCGGTGTGAATTTTTTACAATATTGTTATGCCACCTAAAACTCATAGGATTAAAAAAGCTTGAAGGTACTAAAAATAGTAACAAAAGCGAAGGTCCAGTTTAGTGCCATTCTTCCAGCTCCTTGTCGACCTTCCCAAGAGGACTGGTCGCAAAGTATCTGTAGCATTTTCACTCCCGCCACACTATCTGTAAGCCCAGCCAATTGTAGCATCCTAAATTTCATTATCTCAACAGCACCATTCTTCATTGTGTCTAAAATACTGCGTATGTAAATTTCTTGGTTAGTTCGTCTTTTTAGGCCACAACGAATCGTAGCGGTGAAAGTAAAGATAAGAATTGTTATTGTGTGTATTTTTCCGTCAAAGTAAGATATCGCGTTTCGCAAAGCGTCCTATGATTTTTTAATATTTTCGAGTGGTAGCAGTGTTTAGGGGCGTTCGCAGAATTGCGAAAAGCTATTGGTAGCTTGGTCATGCCTCTTTGTCTGTCTGTCTGTCTGCCTGTCCAGCCGTCAATCAGCATGGAACAACTCGGCTCCTGCTGGACGGATTTCCATGGAATTTGATATTTGAGTATTTTCCGAAAAGCTGTCTAGAAATTCAAGTGTCATTAAAGCTTGACAAGAATAACGCATATTTTGCATGAAGATCCATATTTATTTATGATATCTTGCTGAATTCTTCTTGGAATAAAAAATGTGTCAAAGTTGTAGAAAAATCAAAACACACCTTTTTTGCCTAATAACCTTTTTCGAAAATCCTGCCCTTCGTAAGACAATGTGGAAAAATGTAGTAGAGCCAGACTGGC
Source organism: Coptotermes formosanus (assembly GCA_013340265.1). NCBI lineage: Eukaryota > Metazoa > Arthropoda > Insecta > Blattodea > Rhinotermitidae > Coptotermes > Coptotermes formosanus. Next base: position 364,713 of record BLKM01003458.1, on the reverse strand, counting down.
CACATACGGCAATATAATGCGGCGCAGAAAGATGCCCTATGTGTGCTGGATAGCTAAGGCAAGACTGCAGGCACGCACTCAGTGATATTTAATACCTATTGCTTCGTAACTGATTAATTCCATGTCGTCTCGTAAAATGTTTTACCACAACACTTACAAAAACCGAGAAACTCTTCAAAGAGCTATTATTCATAAGCAAAAAGTTTTCGAAATAATAATAAGAAGAACCAGTTCATAGTCTCGTAGTCTTTTAGTTTCATTATTAATTTATTTTGTGTTTGTACTAATGTTCTTGAGTATTTAAAATTTGAAATATCCTCAGAAGACAGTACGTACTGATTAATATTATCTACGGGAACGTGCATTATTTGATGTGTTTAAGTCCATGGTTCCTGTTGTGCAGTGGGCCTACTTCATTATTAATTTCCAAGCGAGACTTTAAATGAATGTATATTTTTTGGTACTTTTTCTTCTTATTTTAACCTTTTAAAGCTTAGCGGTTACTTTACCTACCACCAGCTTCAACATTCAACAATTCTACATGGTGCTCACGTTGCATTTATGCGTTTTGTACGGATGTCAGCATAAACAACAAATTTTGTCTTATACAGCGTTAAATGATTGGTTTTATAACTTATGTGGAGGATGTTTACAGCGCGGTACGCACTGAGTCCTTATATAAAACAGACACGCGTCGTCTTGAAAGGGTTGAAGTGATATGCTGGCTTAGTTTTGCCTGACTTTGTTACGTCGGGCTCGACATTTTGCAGTTTGTGATGAATATTTTATCAGTAAACGTAACACACATGTAAGTACACCTACACGTATGTTTTGTTAGAGCGCTGTTTATTGTGTTAGATTCAGTCGAATCCCCACTGCTTTCCTGTTATTATGGCTGTAGTTTTCATGGTCTGCTTGGCCAAAAAGAGGGATTTATGCTTCGTCATTATCGTATGTACTCGAACCTCTTTCTGTGCTTCCTAAACGTCGATACATGTTATAAAGTAACCGAATAAATAAACAGTAGATATCAGTTGGTAACAGTGATACTAATTCCCCGTGTATGAATTACGGGAAGTGTAAAGAACCATGAAATTCGGTTGTGAGATTTCGAAAAAGGAGTTTTTTTTTAATCATGTAAGTCTGTTGTGTGACCCTCAAAGAAATTAGCCACGTTTTTAACACAGTAAGGAGCAAAATTCCTATAAATATAACTTAAAATTTTGGTGCCTACCTGCAAGAAAGCTTCCTTCATCACGATAAATAACACTGGGGAGAATGTGAGATATTTGTTGTGATAAAGGAGTTAAAGTGGGCGACGTGCCAGCGTACTTAGTGGCTTATTTACCTGTAGTGACGCTGTCATTATCGATGGTTGATTAATTAAGGAGCGTTGGGGACATGAAAGTTGACTGCGGAAAACTGAAGAACGTACGCAATAAAGTAGGTGCTACGCATAAATACTTACAAGCATAGGCCTGCGTGTATAAGGGGCCATATGAATTGTATACGTCTATAACCTGTAATACTGTGTCAAAGAATTTGAAATAAAGGAGACACGTAGCATGCGTGAGACAGATGATACAATTTGTTCGGAAGCCTGAAAGACCTAAGCATAGATTGGGGGATAATATTAAATAGGATCTTAACGTGTGTTCTGGGTTTGTATTTTTGGGCATGCAGATTACTGGTGGGATACTGAGAAGATGATTATGAACTTCCAAGTTCCATATAAAGCAGGGAACTTGTTGACCATTAACCTGTCACTAAGGGCTCTGCTTCACGGATCTCGTGCCGGATGCACTGCCACTGGCTTCGGCAAAGACGGAGATAAACGCATCACTCCCGCACGAGCGGAGTACCACATAGCCTCTTCTTTCTCTTCAAATTCACGTACGTTAACTGCCACTGACTTGCCCCATGTATGGGCAAGTTATTCCAAGTTCAACGTGTCGCGCGCGGACAGTGGGGACCACACTGACCGCCAGTCAGACGTCACAATAAAATAAAAAGCACAAGCGACAACACAGCCCAACTACGTATAAAACAAATACAGGCAATTAAACTTCATTACAACGTACGCTCGGTCTTTATATTCATACAACAATACCATGCTATAAGCAATACATTTTCTGCTGGTATTATCCAGCATCAGAAACAGTGAAGGTTTGCTTGTATTACCGAAAAGGAAAGAAATTGCCTTATAAATTCATCGTTGTGTCTGGGTCTGTTTATTTAGATATTCCAGGCCACAGCCAGTATTTAATCGTATGTGCACCATTCCCTGTCTTTCATCACTAAATCTGCTGTTTATTCTGACAGTAACGTACAGAATGCTGAATTTTAGAGAGAGAGCCTCTGTAGCATGGCATGTTTTCATAGCAACGTTGCACTATATAGAAAGGACACAGATCTCTTGCTTTTGGTGGCAGTGACACACAAGGATAATAGGCACAGTGTTCGCAACCGAGCTGCCTTGTTCTTGTCATGACAAAATGACAGGAAACAGTAATTCTGAAGGGTACGGGAACTAGTTTTGGTACCCATAACAATTATTTCACAGCTAATCGCTACTTGCATGTTAAAGTTTCAATGTTTGGTTTTACTGGATAAATTTAGAGGTATATACGTAGTGTATACTTCCCTTCCCACCCCCAGTGAGATGTTTCGGCCGCCTCATTGTAATAACAAATAAGAGCGTGTTATAATGCAAACGAAGGTGTTAAGAAATGTCTTTAGTTTAATAAGTACATTTGAATTAATAATTTTTGGTAAGGTACAGTGCGAGTTACCTGATGTAACCTTTATCCTGCCAGAGTGGGTATTTAAATTTTGGGGCATGGTTTGTGAGAAACATGAGTATTTCCGAACAGAAAAAGATAAAATTATGAAATAAGGAACATTTTGTAGCAAATAAAACATACTATACAGCGTGTCTTAAAAGTTCAGTAAGTTACCGTGTTGCCTACGTATAGGCTATAAAATGAATTTCTAGGGGTGTCTTACTACCTGCCTGTGCATGCAGACGCGGGTAGTTAAAAGGCAGAAAAACATTCTGAAGGGAGAAATTATATATAGAGGAGTTTCTTAATTTGCAGTCCTTAAAAAATGTTGTTGGGGTGGACAAGTCAAGAGGGATGGGTTGCTATGATAGTATTCTACAATATGACACATTGGTACTTATGTACCAGTCTTCACTGCGTCATATCCCAGCACTACTGGGAAAGGCCGAAGTCTGTAGTATGCATGAGGATGTGAGAGATACATGCGAAATATTAGTCAGGTTCTTTGTGGGGCAGTGCTTCAGACATGAATTGTTGGTGCCTCGTTAGAATTTCGGCTCCCGCATGTGCTGTTATTACTGAGGTTTCTCATGTTTTTTCTCAGTTCCTCAAAGCATCACAGGAAGGTACCTCAAACAATAAGCGACTGATTCCTAACACGCCCTCTCCAATTCACTATTGAATATCATCCAGTCCTTCGACGCTATGCAGCCTTAGTTACTGGGAAAGTTAAGGTTGTCCGTGTGCACGCCATGAAGGCATATAGGGGAAGTGGAGGCATAGCTCCTGTCATTCTTAAACTCGGCAGCAGATGCTGGTGAATAGTGAACATCATCCCCCAACCCCGGCCACTTCACCTTCGGGAAAGAACCCCAGGCACCCATTGAATGGGACGCTGAGTGTGCCGCAGAGTCGGCCTCAACGTGTCGAAGAAGCGAAAAATCTTTTGTCCCCACCGGGATTCCACCCCAGCTCTTTCAGTCCGTAACCTAGTCATCTATACCGAATACGCTGTCCCGCGTCCCACTGAGTTATTGACACCATGTTTAAATATATTCAGAATTAATAAGTAAATTTGTAGGAAGAAAGATGTTCGGGGACCTACCGAGGACTGGAGGATAATATCGACGTGTTAACGAAGGAAGTAGGATAGATGAGTGTGGACTGCATTCGTCTGGCTGAAGATAAGGTCAAATGTCGGACTGTTCCGAGCACTGCAATGAGAGTTCGGGTTCTGTGAATGGTGGAGACAGTTGCTAAGCGTTATCATCTTCTGAAGAATAATATAGTCAGCCAGTAGCACGCAAGTAGTCAGTCTGGGATTCAGTCAAACAACACAACAGTGGTCAGTGTCTTGTCACAAAGTCCTTGGTGGTTGAGATGAATAAAGAGACAGGGACTACAGTTTTGTTCAGCTGGCCGAATTCAGGTACTAATCAATTGGAAGTTTAAAATCGATTACGGTTTTTTTGTCAGTCCTTAGACTTATAGTAGATTAAGCTACGATAGTATCAGCAGCATTTCCTTCACAAGAATGGCCAAGAAGTTGCATTCCGTTTTGTCATTAGTGAGATATTCGTCCATAGTTTATTACCACGAAGAGATAAAATTAAATTGTGAATTCCAAGAAGAAGAAGAAGAAGAAGAAGAAGAAGAGGAGGAGGAAGAAGAAGAAGAAGAAGAATGTTCAAGTGTTCTGGGATATGAAGCTGTGTGAATTGGTTAACCGATTTTTCGTTCGTAGAAGCTTGCTCTCTCCATCGTCAGGGTAGTCATATCTCCTTTGTCTACCATTAAGGTGGAGGCAACAAGCTTTCCCGGCACATGGGCAGCTGTGTACCAGTACACTGCATCGCGTTGCAAAATACTTAAATCCTCATCAGCACTGCTGTGAGAACCTCACATCTTGTAAGTTTCAGGGCTTTTCCTATTCAGGAAAGGATAAAGGCAGTAAGTGATACAGAATCAGTGAATAACCTAAGATTTACCTGAAAAAAAATTCCGATCACAGTAAACATTTTCAGTTTTAATTCGGCGCAGACAGGCTGAGTATGAGAAGGACAGATAATCTCTCTGTAAGAATTAAGTACTGTCATGTCGACACCGGTAATTCGTGTTATTCCAAATTAGGTACCTCGCTCAATGGATCATTATGGAATAAGCGTTTTAAACTTCTGATCCAAATATGGAAACCCTTTCTTTCTTCTTGGAAATTTAACTTTATGTGGCTTATTATTTAACAAGAAGTGAATGCGTTTTATTAACATGACATTGCTCACATCAGAGCACGTAGTTTAGAAACGTCCATATGGCACGCGCTTTCTGTCGCATCGCATGCGAAGTTGTTTATCGGGAATGTGTCCGTAGGTATAGACACAGACGCAGGTTTTACCAAACTCACTACGTGCGCGGAATGGTAAGAGACTGGAAACAAGGACAAAGTGGTGAAAATATGCTTTACTCTTTAGTAAATAGGGCTTACAGAACAGGATTTAATAAAGTTAGCTTACCTAGTACGTAGATTTACAATGCTACAGAACGATTAAAATTGTAGTTGTTGTTTTATCTCATTAAAAAAACTTCACTGAATTAAAGTTTGTGCCTTGCGTTGATTTTGTATGATGTAACTTTGGAGTCTGCACCGTCGCCACATTTGTGGTTGTTGATCTACAAATAGTATTTCATGCGTAATAAGTAGCCTGTATGTGTACGTTCCAACGTTCTTACCAAACTTTGCATGCATAACTCCAAAGTTCTTTAGGCATGGCTATCAAACTAAAAACTGCAAAAGACATTCTCCTGGCCTTAAGGCTATTATTTTATATGCCGTAAAAAATTTCCTTAACAAATCTGAGTAGGTGTTTTTTAAAGATCTATTACAGCACGTCACCTCAGGAAGTTAAAGTAAGTGCCACTAACGAGGCTTCCTGCCTCTCAATTTAGTGCGTCCACTGTGTTTTTTAATGACTATATAAAATTAGAGCACTGCGTTGGGATGGCGTCCAGTAATTTAAAATTCCCGCAAAGTTTTGTAAAAATCGGAGGACTTGTTCAAAAGCTGAAGTGGAGTAAATACACACAGCAGCTTGATAATCTTATTGCTTGCTTTTTTTCTTTCCTTTCTGGAAAAGTTAAAACTTCTCTTAACATTAGATACTCTTCACATGGACAGAGATCTGTGCTTTGATGTCGCGCTGGATTATAACGCCTGCATTTCTGATGTGACGAGACACTGCAATGGTCAGACAGGCAGAATTGTGTTTAATGTCCAGAGGAAGAAATTCAACAGTATCTAGCTTATCCAGACTACGAATTTTGTACGCTTACCGGGACTAAACGAATGCGTAGAAACTTCTGAGAATAATGTAACTTACAGAAATTCTTCAGATGCAACTTGGAAACAAGAATGTAAATGAGAGAGAAAACGTAAAGAAGGAGTGTTGGTGGAGCATGGACAGACATTAAGTTCTGCACACGAGCACCTGGCGGGCGAATCTACAAGCGGCCTCCGTTAGAATGTGAAGGCGCCAACAGAATTCAACAGGGATAAGAGAGAGACCAAAGAATGCGAGAACTGTGATGAACGGCTTGGCTGCTTGAGCCGTGGGAGGAGCGCAGTGACAAGTATACCCAGAGACTCCGATTTTACCTCAAAGCCTAGTACACAGTTGGTGTAATTGAAGGCATTGTTAAATAAACAAGGAATAGATTAATAATTATTTATTTAATAATAATTAGGGTCAGCCCAAGCGTAATGAGAAGAAATCTCTATAACGTGTAACTGGTGTTGAATGATTCGCGAACAGGAGTCCTGCCGTACGGAGAACCTTTTACTAAAATCAGTGTTGTGCACAAGGTCAGGTAATGTTACTGGCTTTGAAAGGATATTGCTAATTTTTCACGTTTTAAGGACAATTGAAGATTGTAAGCTTCTTGAACCTTATCTGTCCGAAGTCTGTTGTATGAAAATTGAAAAAAGTAATAGAAGTAAGTAGTAAACAAAACACTGCGTTTCGGGGACAGGATCAGTTCCCGTCTAAGCTCAGTCTCTAGGTTGATCGTGGCTTTCCCTGTCGGACCCAGCTGTGCAGGCCTTGCTATTTTAACCTGAAGTCAGGATTGATCCTGACCCAGAAACGCGGTGTTTTGTTTGCTGTTTATTTTTGTTGCTTTCGTTGGTTTTAAAACACCAGACAGTAGAAAAAATCCAAGTAGCTAACGTTCTTGACTTCGATATAACATTGTCAGAATCTTACAGAAATTTAGCGGTGATAAATCCCGATGCTAGTATAATAATTATTCGCCATAATCTCAGTAAAGCAGTAGGCCTGTGATGGGAACGACTGGAAAAGACAAATTTCACTACAAATTAGAAGCCACATAAGCAACTGAAATATTAAAGTGCTACCTCGTATTTTGTAGTATTGCTGTTGAGCCGATAGCCCGACGTTGTGATGCATGAACTGTCATGTCGGATAACAGAGATCAGGATCATGTTTAGGTACAACTGCATGATTAGCGATGCTTTGTCAACTTCATACATTGTTGAAGTCGTGTAACTTTAGACTAGCCTATTTTGAAGTGCCATTCGGGCTTTTTATGGCCGATGAGGCGTTAAGGATGATTAATCAGCTCCCATCCAAATTTAGAGCCGCCGACTTAAAGCATATAACACAAGTTCTACCCACTGTACTGTTGTTTCACTATTTATTTATTTTTTCTTGCAAATTGCTTACAAGAGTGCTGCACATACGTTTGCAATGAAACAGAAGTTGGAAACTGTGAACAGCGCTTAGCACTGCTTGTGGATAGGATCAGGACCGGTCGACTTTGCGAATCGCAGAGAGAGCAGCAAGCCGCTACTGCAAGAAGTTTGACTGATGGTGGATAGAGCAAATTTAAATGGTACGGGCAAGGCAATAAACCTGTCACTGTCCCGCAAACCAACCAGATATAAACAAAATGTTGTAGCTTAACACGCACTTGAGCTTTTTAATAATATCAGAACTACAAAACCGGCTCCTCATTTTCGATGGAGGCATGATTAGATATATACAACCAAGATTCTGATTCACTTCTCCTTTCCCCAGATACCATGAAGAAACCGGGTGTCATGCACTCTTTAAAGTGTCTCACAAATCACGACAAAACTTTTGTGTTCGTGTTTCTGCGTTTAGATCCTTCAGACATAAATCTATATTATATTCAAAGCGAAGCAGGTAGGTTTCGGTGCCCTCCAACACATCCAATTAGATGAATTTTTAGGGACATCACAGTCCAAAATACTATCTTGTCATCCCAAAACAAGTTTTCCTAAATTATTCTGGTCACAGGGTAGTCGTTGCCTGATGCCAGCTCATTATACAAGTCCAGCACATTACAGATATCGCTAGTCAAACAAAGGGTATCATATATTTATGGGAAAGTCAGCGTAATAAATAACATTGATTAGTGCTTAGTTTCTTCATATCTTATTAACATCATTCACCGCTACTAGCGGCGTAACAGTGAATTAGTTTGTACATAATGAAAGGAAGACTGATTCCGTAACCGGCATAACGTAGCAGGCCTGTACGTAAGATTTTCATCACAACTTAATTGAGGACAAGAGAGAGAGAGAGAGATTTATCAGGTGTCAACAGCTAAAATTTTAAAGTTTATTGTGGCTGCACTGGCCTAGGCCCATTCCCTTTGTTTCGCCGTAGAATATTACGTGAGCTGTAAAGGGGGGACAGAAAGAAACATGTTTGGTAGATTGGATGAAACTTCTTCAGTTTTTGAGGTTATCTCTCATGGAATGTTACGATGATTTGTGAGTTATTAATTGATAAGTGTGTGGAATGATCCAGCAGTGGCCTGTTTTAGTGTGGTCTGCTATCCCGACATTTTGTTTGAAGCTCCGAGAAAAACCACAGCATCCCCCTATTAAGATTGTAGGACTTTGGACCGAGATTTAAACTCAGAACATTCGAAATAAGCAGCAGAAATGCTAATCACTCATCCATGATGTCCCGTCACAAAGAGGGAAAGGCATGAAGAAAAAAGGCGGAACCACAAGTAAAGAGAGAAGGATAGAGAGAAGGAGGGAAAGAAACATAAGAGGAAAAATTAAAATCAGAGAAAGAGGGGACGAAACGGAGACAAGAAGAAGAATGGAGTGAAAGGAAAGATGAATAAGAAATTCAAAAATAAATACAAAAAGAGTGGTAGAAATAAATGGAGGAGTTAGAAGTAAATAGAAAGAAGAGATATAAATTGACCACTATCATTTGCTAGTGCTGAGACTGTGAAAGCTTGGAGGTTTACCTCCGTTCATTCTGTAGGCCTACTTTTGCATGGCATTGTTATTGAGCGCAACGACAACTTTCTGTCTGTAAGTCGCAGATACAGTAGCCGTGCCAGGATAAAGAGAGGCCCTGACGTACATGCGATATAGGCAAATTCAGAATAAATATCACGCGAAGACACTCAAAAACTATAGTGATACTTCGTGTACAAAATAGAAACAATTGGAAGCTTATTTAACAAACTTACATCATAAAGCCTGCCGATTTTACCTGTCCTGAGCCAGTTAGTCCCATTTCACACACATTTCCACGACTTAATTGTACAATATCCATTCTAATATTGTATTTTGAAGTGTTTACGAATAGCCAAGTAATTTTAATGTAAAAGTTTTAAAAGTCGAATGACATAACTGAACAGTTATAATAACTATTGTATCGAATGAAAACTTTCCTACACACATACACCTTACGTACGTGTGGGTGTTAAGGGTGAACCGCGGCAAAGTTTATAACTCAAATTTAAGGCAGTAATACCGTAAGTAATGAATAAATGTTCTTTTTCCTAACATTTTAGCACTTAGCCGAGAAGTGGGACGAAAGTTATGTGAACTGGTAATGGTTAATTGCCGTGGTTTTAATTGATCGAATTGCGTGATCGAATCATTGATCAAGACTTAGCAGTTTTTGGAAGTGGAACTTTGTCTACACATAACTGCGTTCAGAACCTAGTTGCGTGATGGAATATGCTGGAATAGATTTGAGTATGCGCGATCAGTCACGGAGACAGGAGTATGATCAGGATACCTGCGATCATTGATAGAATGTGGAGCAGAATCAGCAGCAGATAAATTAATATCGGGGTTGTTCCGCTGAACTGCACCTTATTTTGAGAAGTTCTCACTCTCAACTATGCAGGTGCAGACAGTCCTACGTACTGATTCATCATATGGCCAGCATGATGTTTTGAATGTGTAAAGTGCTTCTTCAGAACACAATTTAAAGGCCCGTATATATCAATAGATAAACGGCTGCAGTCTGTGCGTCCGAAGAGCGGCTAATAAGAGAGACAACGCATTTCGAGATTTGAGGTTTACACATTGTTCTGCAAGAGCTCATTTCGTTTGAGATGCAGCGCTGTGTCGCTGGGTTAATTTTTTGCGAAATTTTCGTTTTCCGATCTTCGTAATATAATCCTACATAAATCCTTACAACCTACCTCGTGATCTTCAAAATGGTCGCGTTTGTAGACGTTTTTTCACTAAAATTCTGCACGTACTTTCAGATTTCAGTGACCCATTGCAATCCTCCAAGTTGTTTCAATGTAGTGGGCTGTGGAAATCACAACACCATGAACAGGAAAATCTGGTTCAGGTTGCTTGTTTGAATTTGAAACTGCAAGTTAATGGCCATAAACGAAAGGTGTAAGCGAGACCGTCTCTGAAATGTGTGGCAGTGTTCCAGCCATCCAGACTGCTGAACACTTCAGCCTGCCACTAAGAATGTCGCCAAGCAACCAACTCGTCCGTATGGATTTGTCACGACCTTGTTCCTAGTGTCTCCCAGGCTTCTGCTTCATAAGTAACACAAGTGCTGAAGGAAGGTATGTACCGCGAGTCGGTTACCATAATGTAGCGGCACTAAATATCGACGTTTAGCCAGTCTGCACTACCACTTTTCCCAAGTGCCTGAATTTGATTCCAGACAGGACGAGGGTTCTTCCCTGCGACACCAAATGCAGGATGGATCCAACATCCGCCCATCGTTGTACCTATCTAGCCCTTTTTGGGGGGGTCCGGGGGGGGGGGGGGGGGTCAGAGAGTGAATCTGGCTGCTCAGCTTCATATAATGCCGAGATTAAGAAAAAACTATTTTTATCCCTCACTTAGTGTAATGTTGACTTCTGTAACGTCGTGAGTGTATACGACTAAGGGAAGCATTTTAGCCTAACTGTGAGTTTGCCTCATTAGATTTATCTACGCACCGCAGATCTGCTTCAATAGCACATTCGTGTCTGCACAGAATAGGTGTATGAACAGTGCATTTGTACTAGCACTGGATAGCTTTATCAGTGGCACATTTGTGTCTGCACCAAATATCTTTAGCAAGAGTACATTTTTGTCTTCACGAAATGGCTGTATAAGCAATATTTTTGTGTCTGCATTAAATAGCTGTATTAACAGCAGCTTATATCTGCGGTAAATCATTACGAAAACGCATAGGAAACCAAAAACTCTAAAAAAACAACAACAAACGAGCTAACTTTCAGAAACCTAACTCGCGCGGCTGGCGAGAATTGCTGTAGCTATTTTAAACTGAAATCCACATTTCCCTTCTTATTATGGCTAAGGTTTTACTTTAACTTGAGTCAATGGTGCTTCAGTCTTACTTTTATAACTAAAGAATACGAGTATATTTTGTCTCGAGCTTATGTGAGTAGACAGCTTCTGTCATTCAGTTCAGAAACTGTGAATTAGAACACAAGAGAATGTTGCAGACGTATGGCAGTTCCGCATGATGAGAGCTAGGTCTGTGTGAGTAGACTTAAGATGGAAGTTCGCATGAGGGTAAAGACACGCACGTTTTGGCCGCCTATACCGTATCGTGTTTTGGGTAGGAAGCGGAACGATCAGTCTATCCGGGAAAGCCGAAGAATAAGAATTGAAGCTATCATATCCCAAATGATTATGAACTATGGAAGGAAGTTGTGCAAAACTAGCTTAGGGTTCGATACGAACATATTATTGTGAAGGATGCAGGAAATTTGTGGCTCGTTGACCAAAAGTACTGATAAGCAAGACGATTTCCGAGAAAATGTTTGCTTTGCCGAGACGTAGTAAAATCTCTTTACGTTTGCTTTGTGTATGTCTCTGGCCTTACGTATTTCTGCACTTACATGAAATGTTACGTAGACTTATCTTTTGCTGTCGAGGTTTTGTTTGTTATCCTACAATAACAAGAATAATATGATTATTGATTACTATTTTATTACTATTAGACATTAAGTTCTTTTATGATTTATGGCAAAGCAGAAATCGTATAACAGACATGGGTATGTATCAAGTGTGGATTAAAACTGAAAATAAGGCGAGAAAAAAACGAAGTTGTAAAAGTATGTGACATAAATAACTACAAATAAAACGTGGATTTTGGAACTTTACAATATTTCGGTTTCCACGTGACTAAAGTGGAGTTAATGCCAACTGCAGTTAGTTAAACTAAATGAAAAGTCCAAAGACTCTAAAATTCCGAACGCTGAGTGTTTATGAGTTCCCTAGCCACCAGTAATCTGGGGGGTGGGGGGAGACAGAACGTCATAAACACATTTCAACGATCGCGGTTTTTATTCCATATATTCACATGTGCTTTTCATGCCTGTAGGCCAGGTTCTACATCTGCAACATAAAGGCGTGCCATGTAGTCGTGACAAGAAAATCTCTTAACATGGGTAAGTCTGGCGTGTGGTAGGGACCAGTGTCGGGCTGTTGTGAACGTGATAATGAATCTTCGGACTTTATAAAATTGCTGACAATTTCGTCATAGGCTAAGGAGCTGTGAGCTTCTGAACAATGGCTGTGCTCTGTAGAGCCGAATGTTAAGGAGGTGTATGTAACGAATGCGGAGTACTGGCGTCTGATGAAGCATTTGTGCCAATGGCTGGCACATTGATTGTCCTCACTGAGGAACTTTCATGCTTTCACGTGTAGTTTTGCTTAAGTGGTGGTATCATATGCAGATTGTAACTTAGGCAGTTATTGACGTTATTCACTTGAATAGTCACTCGGTCTGAGGCATATCCTGTCTCCTGTCGCTCGAAGGAGCTTCGTGGTTTCCAAGCTCACTCTGGACGTGAATGTAGGAGTGTATCTGTTTTATTTCTGCATTTGTGTTGTGCTGTGTGTTCAGATGTCTTGCGACATGCCAGTGCCTCTTCCAAGGAGTCCTACCAGATGTCTGCGAAGTACGTTCCAAAACCCGGAAAGTGGGAGGTCTTGGCCAGGAAGACCTTAAGTACTTAACAACTTAGTGAAGTTTTTTCTTTCGTTCTCATTTAATTTTTATTTCATTGGTATGTTATGTGTTCTTTCTTGAACGTGTTAATTAAATCACTTAGTCAGTTACATGGCTGTTTAGATTTTTATATATGTCAGTTAATTAGATTCTTAGATGATTGGTTTAGCAAACTTCGTTCATTGGTGCTTCAGTTGATTAAGTATTTGGTTGGCCGGTCTAGTTGAACCCGAAAAGTGATGGAATTCTACCTTGTTTATAAAGGGCATGCTGGAACATACGTCGTTGTTAACATGTTCTGTAGAGCTTACAATATGCAAAATGCCAATTGTGCAGTGTCAATCAGAGTACCGGAGTGTTCAATTAGTCAGCAGGCCTACCTCGTTTTCTCACACAATGCCACACAGAAACCCGAAAACTCAATGGATCTAATGGCTTTCGTGTGTTGTTTATTTGTTTGTTTTGTTGTTTTGTAGAGCTAATTGTGTCGGGGGAATAGATGATATGATAATGGATTTTAAATTTGCATGGATAACGGAGCTGCCTAGTTTCAGCTGGACACTGATTCTTTGCTAATCTTACAATGCCCATTACCGTCCATTACCGGTAGAAATGCGGTGGATTTTCTATTCACGCTTTTGTTTTCACTATCACTAGTCACCGGAAAGTTTTGCGTTAGGACTACTCTCCATTAACGGACAATTAAGGCTCATGAAGTACCTATAGGCCTATTCGTTCCAATTTTGATTTCTCATGCAGCGGTCAGCGTCTGCCATTTTGGTCGAAAAACAGACGTACAAGGCCCTAGGGGTGTCAGTAAAGTTCGGAGTACCAGAATATTTTCTGAGTTCGAGATGAGCACAGCGTGAAGGTCTTCATGTAAAGTGTTCCTCATTTTGTCCTTTTAAACCAAAATTAGAACGTATAACACATTTGAATTAACCCCCAATGTGAAATTTACTTAAGATCTGTTCACCGACTTTCCACTTGGCATATGCTGCAGACTGTCAGAAATGTGTGGCAAAGTGCGTTTTATATTCTGTGGGAAAGTCCCAACTCTGTTGTTTAAATAAAGTTGGTGAACTCACTACAAATTCTCAGTTTCGTGGCAAAGTAAAGTCTTCTTACGAAACGGGTTTGAAGGATACCTCTCAGAAGCGAAACAGGCTAGGCCTGTGCACATGTAGGTACTCTTTCTTCTGCTGGTAAAGAGAGTTGAATACTCACACAGACCCTTGTGACTTGAGCAAGATGGATAGAACCTGAAGACTCGCATCCTAACTATATCCATCTGCATTATGCAGTAAGACTTTATGATATTCAGGAAGAAAGAGACAGGTTTCCGGCAATACTGCAAAGCTTACGATGCTAGAACACGTGTTCGACATGTCACCCAGACAGCTCTTCAATTTGACAGTGACGAACCGGTTTCAAACATTGTGTCAGAACTACTTCTTCAGCCATTGCGAATTGGTTCGTCTCAAGTGACCCCATTCAAAATTAATTCTGAAGCAGTGAACCGTTAAGCCTAAGTATTTGGTAGGACTTGTTGGACGGCAAACCATTCAGTCATACAGCGTTCGAGGACTGTCTAGCTAGTTAACTAATTTAACTAATAACTCATATAAGTTCTCTTGAGAAAACGATGTTTCTTCAGGTACTAAGAAGATTTCCAGCCTTTTGTGGACCCCGAGATTTCGACGCTCTGCTTAGAATATAGAAACAGTAGATCCTACAGTAGCCAGATTAATCCAGTCTACGCGCTTGCAGACTATTTTCTAACATCCTGTAAAGGACAGCACAGACATTTACTGACTTGTAATGTCATACGTTTATGGTTGGAGTACCAGTTGTGGGCGCCACCTTGTTTTCTGACAAAAGCCAAAAGAAGTGCACCCTGATTATGACAAACACACTCGCATCACAAATATGATTTACACTACTTGATGTGCCCCTAACGGGGACGTCACGTCACTCGAAAACTTTCTTGGAGAGGAAATCAGAAAAAATACTCAAAACCAGTTATCGGCGAATAAGAATACACAAATTACAACTGAATACGTTGGTGGAAGGGGAACATATCCTAATCTCAGCCACTGACCGTAGTTTCTTCTTGAAATAATTATTTAAATTATGGGGTTTAAATAGAAGAGGTTGAAATGGGCAGGACATATAACATGTATAGAGAGATAGGCAAATGCCTAAAAACTGTAGTGAAAAATCTGAAGGAAGGGATCACTTAGATGGTTTAGGTGTAGATGAGAGGTTCATGTTAAAGTGGATCGTGTACAAAACACAGCCTGAGACTGGGTCACTTAGATGTTTCATGGGTACTGGGAAAAACTGGATCTTACGGAAGCAGTTGACTGGACTGGATACATCCGGTTCTAGTAGGGTATTTGCCTTGTATGTTCCAAGAAATTTCCAGACGTATGTTTTAAAGAGGCGAAAAATGTCTCTTTCCACGTCTTCGTCCACTCACGATTCAACATAACCTTGCCATTCGGATGCCAGATAGGCCTACTTTTGGGCAGACCAGTACAATATGCGCTTTATTCTGGGTGCAGTGATTTCAACAGGAAATGGCAGTTGCTTGTTCTCCATTAGCCGATTACCACAGCGCCGCGTTCTGTGGCCTCAGATCCCGCTAAGCAGCCAGCAGCTAATTGCCGGGTATCATCTGAACGGGGCTCATATCTCTCCCGAACCTCGCAAAGAGTTAGGCGCAAGTGTGCTGTAGCATACTGACCTTGCTGCCGTGTATGAACGTTGATCTACCAATTGTAGGACTACTGTATGTTGTGAACGTGCTGCCAAATCGATTGAACCCCTATTCGCAGTTCTTGAACAAGTGGGGATTATTCAGTTATGCATGTTAGGTGCTTTTAGCCTACCTTTTCATAGTATTATCACGTTTGTTTATCCCTGTATTTGTCTCCACCTAAGAGTTTATAAATATTTGAAATATTTTAATGAAATCAGGTATTCATTAATTGAGGAAAATTTGACAGAAGGCTGCGTCTAACAGCGGCTGAAATATTTTGATGAAACACGCACAAACTGTAACTTGAAACCGCCACACTTATATATATTTTTTTAAACTTCAACCGTCGTCGAGTCCAAGACGATGAACACGCGATGTTCTGTGTTGAGCGATGTATAATCATTCATTAAACCCAAACTGGTGCCAGGTTACGAGAAAACGAAAATTAGAGCTGTTGCTAGGATGATAGGAAAAATTATGTTGGAACAATCAATCGTTTGGAGAAAACGTACCACACGATTAGCCTATAGCGCCGTCTTTATAACGCTGAAAAAAGGAGAACCGTTGTTTCTGAAATTGTAGCTGCCAGAGAACACCCGATTTGTTGAGAAGTCACAACATTTGGTCTATGCGCAAATATTCTAGCCTGGTTAACTGTGTAATACATCTTTTACAGCTTTCGAGCATGTGGTCCGTTCAACATGGTCCCGTCCGTCCCAGATTAAAAATAAATCCTCACTCCAGGCCTGAAGCTTTGTAAAATAACAGTACCAAATGAGCGTAATAAATATGTGTGTTTTATTAAAACGGCAATTAAGTTGTTGTGAAAGTTCGAAAGAACAAATTTTAATTTCCATTCTTCAATAATGCCGTAGCCAGCAAGGTCATACATACAATAGCTGAGGAATTTGCAGGATATTAACCTGCCGTGAGGGCTCTTCTTCTGTTCTGGGGCACATTATGTGGCAATTGTCGCAAAAAATAACACCAGGAATCGGCTTTATCCGATAGTTTGTTTTCACTTTGTCAGTCTTCATTCCACCACTGCTCCATGCTTACTTATCGCCGCCCCTGAAGTCTAAAATACGCACGACTGACCAGCTGTTTTGTCTTAAACCCGGTCCTCAGTGTTTCTGCTCTGCCTTGTCTTGGTCAGAGTAAGGCAACTGACTTAATAATTTGAAGTAAAAGTAAGATAAACGTCTTGAAGGTCATTGATCTCTGCGTTTAGCTGAAGCCAGTCTTTTGTATTATAGCATATTGAACCATTCCCAGAACATGACTGCTAATTGTTCACTTCTCCAAGTGTAAATCCATGATTGTGGACAAGATACAATCAACAAAGGAAAAACAGTTGTGGCTTTAACAAAACTTACGGAAAGAGAAATCCTGCTGATTACATACACAAAAACCAAAAACAAAACTGAGTTGTACGAAAAGATTTTCAAATTCATGAGCCGAACGCTGTCATTGAATTATCAAGAAATGAACGGGCATCCCATTCACCTGAGTAATGTGCTTTTATTAATCAATGGATGGGCGACAGAGGACTACAAATAATATGGAGTGACCGTTGGATCAAACCTTATTTGCTGCAGCTGCATCACCTGTCTGATGATGACAATGGCAGTGATATCTATTATAAGAACTGTTATGGTCGTGTTTAGTTTGACGATGATGATGACTACAGTTAGGCTGATTTTTACGAGTTCGTAGCTGCGATGGCCCTGAGTGTTACACCGGTAACGATTATGACTGTCCAAATCGGCCGGGCAGTTACCTTTTTCTGAAGCTAAGAGTCGCTCAGCCAGAAGAAACCGCGAGGGTTCTTTATCGTGATGAAAGAAGCCCAGTAGTTTACCCTCTGCTTTGCGGGTTGTCCATTTAACACAACGACGGCCTGTTTGTTCAAGGCCCTTTTTAATATCATGCTCTTAGCTTTGTCTGGTTTTCCCAAATTATACCTACCTTTCAGGATTTTGTCGTAAGTTCTGCTGGCTTGTTTCAAACGAAGGTTTTATGTAAATCATCTACGTTAAGAAAAATACTGAATTTTATTTATCATTTTGTACGGGTGACACTGTATAATGCAACAAGTCAAAGTGCACAATTCTATATGCATTTCGCATCTGGCTCATGCCTTCTGTATTCCAGGTCCCTTGTAGCATTTTTTAACACGCTAGTATCATACGATGAGGGGATTTTAGTCTCCGCCCAACCGTCAAACGGGATAAGACCCCTTTGTCGGTTTTGCGAGACTGCATATTCACGATAATTTATTTGTGTTTGCCCTGCACATTCGGATGCCGCTACGCCATCCATAAGCGTAAGATGCGCCGTGCCGGTACGGTGGTAGCAAGGGAACCAATGGACACGGCGATGCTGATCATGACGACAAAAATGGCAGAACTCTTTTTGCAGTTGAAGATTAAGCTGGTGATGATGTTGATGACTGTAGTGGTAGTAATTAGGATTACGTCGTGCTGTAGATGATATTGTAACAGGAAGGACGATTATGATATGAAATGTCTGGAAGTATTCGCCTTCTAAACCGCATCGACCTACAGGCACATAACGCAAGACAGTTTTATAGCGTTGTGCTTTGAAAGTGTAAATCAGAGCAATGGTTTGAGTTACAGTACTGAGATGTACTCAGATATTTGCCTTTTACGTTTCTGTGGGGCGAAGCCGCTTAGAGTAATATTTTAAAGGTTATTTCCTGTTCCACTGAAAAGAGAACTGAATCGGGCATGAAATTAGTTCCGGTAACAGACCTTCAGGAAAATCATTGCTGTTTATTCTCAAAACCAATTGAAACTGTCTGCCAAAATATGGAATTCAGCCTTAAGGAACTTGGCAAATACTTACGAATACCACTGTGATTTGAAGGGTTCGCCATATCAGCATATGAACATAATAACTTCAGACAGTTTTGTAGCTAACAGAACAACTCAGATGTAATACACCTGGCAAGTAGGCCTGTTTGGTGCGATTGTCGAGTATTTTGTTCTCTGTAGCGTAACGGTTGCTAATTGTCTGCCATTTGCGGAAATGCACTGTGGTGGGACATTCTTCAGTAAATATCAGAGGTGCAGTGTGCGAGACGGTGACGGTACAAAGCCGTTCGTTCTTCGGTTTAACGAAATCCTCACGCGTTCATTTTAGAACAAAGTTAAAGGTACGCTTGTAGGACTATTATTTAATAATATCCCTTGAATACTTTCAGGCTGTTTTCTATACATCGAGTATTTTAGCGTATCTGTAACCTTCTGGGCTTGTATTCTGTAGGTCCCTGGCTTGAATATTTGAAATTTTACATCCTTAGGGTCTTCGTGACTTCACAGCTTCTCTAGAAAAATGCCGGAATAATGGTTTCTTGTTGCAGCAATCTGTTGAGTTTTGTGAGGCGTCTTTTTTACACACGGCGTAGGTGAATATTCTTATTACCTGCTAGTTCTCATTAGCACGTACCTGAACAATTTTACAGCATTTCAAACAATGAAAGTATACTTTCAGCTACAGAATTTACGAGATGCACCTCGTACTGAATCATCATTCTGTTAAGTCTTGTTTTTATTCTTCATAATGACAGTAAAACTAAAACAGCAGGACACCGATATTAAAATTGGTCTAAAGTATTTATAATTTATAAAATTAATTAAGAACTCTTTATTGTGTTGTTATGTTTGTATAATTCATAAGATCTGTTGGTATTGGCTGCTGCTCTATCATTATGCGACATTCTGAACTTGTGCTTGTTCAGTTCTTGCCGTTTAACGCAGTGATTCACGAACTGCGTGTCGCGATCCTCAAGAGGCACACAAGCAGCTTAAAGGAGGCGTAAAAATTTGCCACTCGCATTGTAGTCGAGGTTGCATTCCGAATGTAATAAGTTTACGAATTATTTCTTCCATCTGCTTGCTCTTCTTAGCACAGGCCTATGGTTTCAGTGAACCGCCAACAGTAGGCCTATTACATTCCAATATTGACGTTCAGAATGTTATTGTAATAACTTGTATGTTCATTTGTATGTATTACAAAACTTCTAACTTTATCCATTAAATCAGTCGTTAAGTGAAAAATGTCGGCAATGTTTAGAATTTTGTTTTGATTAAAGCGCGATATGTTTTGTGGTTTGGAGGGTTGTAACACAACAGGTATACATAGACAAAAATGCCATTTTTCTAGAGTGCAATAACTGACACGTAGAGATCATTTGGGCTATTGTTACTGCGTACTGGCCATCCGTTGACAATAACTGCCGTAATTCGGCCTTGGCTTCTTTCGGAAAATTTTCTGTGTCTTTGGCATCCGCGCCTGCGTGGCGAGTACCGTACGTCCTTAGTTTCTGGAGTGTCTGCAGAAATGTGTGGTGTACGTGTTAGTGAGGTTAGATATTTTTCTTCAAAATTTAGTTACAATTTTCCTAGGGCTTCCTCCTTTGTTTTTCTCTTTACTTCCTCTGTATATAATAATGTGTGCGTAACATTTAAAATAATGTTTTACATAATTTAAAGAACTTTGAGCTGAATACTAATCAACAAGACTAATTAATAAAACATTATATTGCAGCGTGTTTCCTTCTTGAAAGCGCTTCGCGTTTTTATGATTATTACTTGGCCTATCCATTCTGTCGGATAGCAGACATACGAACCTCCTGCTCCAACGCCCAGCTCATGTATCAAGATGAATACTTTTAGCATTGCACTCTGCTTCATCATACATGAAAGCTTTGAGAACAATAGCTTATTAGGATGACGAAAGCTGATCGAATTACGAGGCGACCTACCGAGGAACTAACTCTTCACCTGACAACAATAACGCAGGAGCTAAATCATATTGTCTGTACTTCCATCTACCGGTAGATATTCATAACTGGCCTTAGGCGTGCATAGTTACGTCACTCACCAGGAAACTTCCGCCGGGGGTTGAGGGTAACAATAGAGAATATTATCATGTACTAATGTGAAGAACATTAATACAGTATGAAGCACTATGATGGGAATGAGTCACGACCAGACGAAGTTAGGTTCACGTGGCCTTTATCTGATAGCATAAATACGTTGTTATTGTTTCTTAACTGAATAATACAAAAGGAATAATGGATAATTATGACCATTCCGTCTGTGGGGAATTAAGAATTAATGTCCGTGAAATTTAAATGTCTTTTTCTTATTCATTTATACATTTGGAAACGTTCCTGCCTTCAGGAACATCGTCTTCGTATTAGTGTTTTTTATTTACTACAAGTGTCGTGTGTCGTGAAGAGACATAACGTTTTATTTACTACAAGTGTCGTGTGTCGTGAAGAGACATAACGTTTTATTTACTGCAAGTGTCGTGTGTCGTGAAGAGACATAACGTTTTATTTACTACAAGTGTCGTGTGTCGTGAAGAGGCATAACGTTTTATCTACTACAAGTGTCGTGTGTCGTGAAGAGACATAACGTTTTATTTACTACAGGTGTCGTGTGTCGTGAAGAGACATAACGTTTTATTCCGGAAACGCGGCTTTTAAAGCTAACTTAAAATTAACTCTGTGGCTTTAGGGCGCAAACATGTAACGGCGCTAACATGACAGTTCAACGATGCTGAACCTCATCCCGAGCTACTTCTGTCCACATCCGAACCTCACCACCTACCTCCCTAACATAAGATCACTCTGAATATCATCCTGTCACCTCCTTTTTGGGCTCCCATGTGGATGTTTTCCAAGATGTTTGACCGCCAAAATCATGTATGCATTCTCTTTCTTCCAAATTCTATCCACATTCTCAGACCATCCCAGCTACCTGTCTTCCACTGTTACGTGCTGCTGTTTAGAGAACGTTTCAGCAGAGTTGGACACGGTAATACCAAATAAAACATACATTTCACTGCTGTCAACTTCTACCTTTATTCGTAACTAGTTGCACACACGACAGAGAATGAGTTTTTCCCACTGCAAACACTGACACATTAATTCTGTATAGAGATATAATCAACGATTATTGTGAGAGCATCATCATTATCATCATCATCATCACCACCACCATCATCATCATCATCATCATCATCGAGTACAATTATTCCATTTTAACTTGTTTTCTTGGGTGTACATTCCAATCTGAGTGTTACATTAAACACATAAACATGTGAAGGCAAAATGAGAAATTTTTAAGTTTTGAAGCACAGTAGGCCTATACACACAAATGTCACTGGGGTTTGAACGGTCATTATCTAGGGTCCAAGCTCACCCTAGAACAGGCCACGATGGCCCAGAGGGTGAGTAGAGGTATAGCTGTACTCTTTCGTTAACCTCACCGGCAGGTGCGGGTGGATGGTTAACGCCACACTCCAGCCACCTTATAACCCGGAAGATACCAAGTACCCATTGTATAGGGGTCTGGGTCGGCGTTGGGAGGACCCGAGTACCATCCAGCGTTTTGTATGAGTCCGAAAAATCTCTCCCGCACCGGGGTTCGAAACTCGGACCGTCCATCCCGTAGTGAGTCGCTATACGGGCTACGCTATCGCGGCAGCCCAGTTATTTTAGTGACTACCCTTATATAACTGTGAATCTGTCTACATGTGTTAATACTACACTCCGGCGCTTGGACACTGAAATACTGAAACACATGTGTCTGTCCTAATATGACGTAGGGCACTTCGGTCATTGTCATCGGCGTCAGATCAGATGACAGGCTTTATTTCATTGCCGCCTGTCAGTCGTTTTACTAAAGCGAACCTTGCCACCCTGTAACCGGACTCGCGTTACCCTACTGTAATTTCCCGGCATTTTCCTGGAGGTACTGAGGATAACCACAAAATACGACGGGTGGTTAATGTTTCAACAAAGTTTCGAAGTGGACACCTCCTGACTACAAGTCCAGATCTCACCGCTACACTAAACCCCTCGGTTTTGTCTGAAAATTATTGCCCTGCTTATCTAAGAAATGGCACATACCCGTGTAAAACTGAATTGGGTTGTTTTTCAGTCGGTCACGTAAATCTTCATTTAAACTACGCTGAACCTAAGCCTGTTTCACATTATAGAATTTTCAAGTAACCCCAGTAATCTCTGAGCTACAAATACATATTTACATTCTTGTCTTCACAAGAAAAATGAGATTCAAACGCTACTTCTAATTTCAGACATCTGCTGCAAATGTTCCACTCTTTAAAGAAGGTGGTACTTTTTTTTTCAGTGGAGGTGTTTTACGTAAAGAATTGGACAAAGATTTTTCAACCTTATGACCATAGCAAGAGGCGAGAGACAATATAAATCTACATACATTTCCCTGTCTGTTACCGGTTAACTGGTACAACACATCGTGCATGCACTTGACTGCCATGTACGTCGAACTCTACGGCTAGTAAGGAGGAAACATGGGCTGTCGTTTGTTTTCTTCATCCCTTCATAGGTCAACTCCTGTCGCAGTAGCAAAGAAATTGCACGGAGCAACATTCGACATTGAGCAGCTTTTCCACCCATTTAAATCGTGTGGATCAGTTGTTGTGGTTCTTGTTGTATGATTATCGGAAACTTAACTCACCCCTGGCCTCATAAAGTAAGTCCCTAACAGGACTGTTAAACTGAGGACAAGAGGTGTTTGTTGCTGTTCTAAGAATATCCGTACGCAGGGAATAAATTTTGCAAGATTGAGAGTAGCCAAATAAGCAGTTATTCTGTGTAACAACATGGTGAAGCAGTTGTTGTATCGTAGGTTGTTTAACGATGCCGATTCAGTTATAAGACATAAACATAAGTGGAAATAATATCACGAGTGGTTATTTTATAAGGATATGGGAGAAGGAGGTTGTAATATGTTGTAAAGACGCCTTCTAGTCCATCATTTGCCAGGAGAAACTGAGTAAAACTACAAAACTTTGGATAGGCGTTATTACGGTTGAAATGCAAACTGGATATCTCTGGAATGTAGCGAAGTCTGACAGAACAAAGCAAAATAAATGAAACGATAGGGGCATTTAAAGAATTTAGTATCCACGTAACAAGAACCCAAGTGTCAGTAGGCTCATGATGGTGGGTGTGGGTTGTATAAGTGTATATTTAGGGTAGACACTGGTGCTGGGCTGTTTTGTACCATCTGGTTTCACAAAAAGCCGAGAAGTTCTTGATAAGGGGAGCAAATATCAGCTTCTGAATGGCATTAGGTAACGTAGTATGGCCAATGCTAATTTCTACTGATAACTGGAAACAGCAAAAGT
This sequence comes from Coptotermes formosanus, assembly GCA_013340265.1. NCBI lineage: Eukaryota > Metazoa > Arthropoda > Insecta > Blattodea > Rhinotermitidae > Coptotermes > Coptotermes formosanus. The sequence continues at coordinate 340,663 of BLKM01003458.1, read as the reverse complement.
AAGGTCGCGAATGGGAAGGAAGTAGAGAACAGAGCTGGTTACGTTGTATCTTAGAGCAAGACAAGTCTGGTTCTGCGTGGATAGGGTCTGCAACTGAGTTCTTGTGCAGCGGTCTAACTGAACTGCTCAAGGAACAGGTTATAATCATAAGGAAAAACTTTTGATATAATGCCTCATAATTCAAGACGTTCAAACAGAGATCAAACAAGGCGGGGTATTTTGAAACGAATGTCATACCAGAGAGTTGGACATATTTATATAAGCTACATTAAAAGCAGTTGTTATAAAAACATGTTACAGTGTATACTCGGTCATACGTCTTCTCTGTGACATTTTAAAAGCATTTCTGCAAAGTTTTTTGTTTCACTAATCATGATGGTACAATCGGCTTTAACCACTGTAACTAAGAGTGTAGAAATTCTTGTATCCCTCGTATGATTCTCGTAATGTTTCAACTTTGTATGCGGTGTGGAAGGGGTTTGTTGAAAACAAAATAATGGCCTATCTAATTCTGTAATTTCACTTGGGGGAACACTGTTGAATTTCGTTTTAGAACTACACCTGTTACACTACACTACGTTGCACTCTGTACGTATGGTCGTCCTAAAGGAACATGAATCTAAATATTTTCCCACCTAAGCCTAGATTTCAAACTTATCCCTTCCCTTCATATGTAGTTCTCACGTAGTGTTAAAGGAAGGGATTGTGTCCTGTTTCCTAGTATATCCCGACATGTGTATGTATAAAGGTAAAGCAATCCTTGCACAGGCCTGGACAGGCTGCTGAGGATTCCAGTAGTTTGAGGCTTGCAGACTTCCAGACAACCGACACATGAAGGTGGTACAGTTGTCAGCCGTACGCACCCGCCGCCTTTACCCCCCAGGAAATAATCCTGTTACTCATTTCTATTAAGAGGCTGAATCGACCTCAGGGCCAGAGTGTGGCTGCAATCAAACCCGCGTCCTTCCGGCTTGTAGCGCAGTGTCTGAAGCTGAACCTGAACCATACAACGCCGTGCAATATCACAGAAGAGCGCAGATCTAATTTCAGATACTTTAATGACGCTGTTTCATGTTCGGGGTATAAATAGGGTAATGAAATGGGAAGATGATAATGAAATAGACCCAACACTAGGTGAGGCTTTGAAAAGGGGCAATCTTAGTCTGTTTCAGGGCAATATGCTGAGACATCATTGGAAAGAGTGAGAAAAACCACGACAGAAACTCAAGTCTGGCTGGCGTGTAATCAGGGCGAGAGTTAAAACGTGGCTTTTAAAGAGGCCTGTAATTTTGTAGCTATACAGCTACACAAAACCAGTCGTTGTATAATTTTGTATGTATTTGAACTAATTTAATCGGAGGTAGCCGATTCACGATACATGAAAAATTAAAGTTAACTAGCTTAACTCTTAAGATATTCAGTAACTCAGCAAAACGTGCGAAGAACTCCAGATCTTGGACGACAAAAAGACAAAAGCACGGGGAGCGCGTATGTGTTGAGCCACACTTGTACGTGCTAAGTTATTCAAATTACAGACATTCTCGGTCCAGTTTTACTCTCATCGTTAGGCTGCACCTGTCTCATAGTTACATGCACATCATTAGAGGGACGTGAAATTCAAGGCACATTTAATTAAGAACAATCAGTGTTTATCTTACGCCCCTCCAGTGTCCCAGATTTGTAAATGAATGGGGCCTGCAGCTCACAGAACCCGCAATACCGGAATATTACTTTCCCATTATTTTAGTATTCTGTAACGTTGACATCCTCAGCACGCTGAAAATATTAGCACTACAGGAACTTACAAAGTAGGAGTAAAGATTAACTACTCTGCAGTTTCGTCACCTATTTAACTCAGTAATTTGCTGAGCATCGAAGGAGATAAATGTTATTGTGTGCGTTGCACCAGAACATGTGCAGTGTTATTATCGCCATGGTCTGTTGTGAGATACCAGAACATTATTCGTCTGGCAGTTCAGAGAGCCACGAAAAGCATAATCGGTGTAGCATTTGTTTCTGCAATTTTATTTTTTACAATTTATTTCTTAAAATCTCCTAGACAGGCCTGGGGCCATCGACCCTGTTACTCAACTAGTCCGGTGCTCTTTAGCCTAGGGTAAGGTGGCCGGGGCGTGAGTATTACCGCCCGTTACGGTGACTTACTTTCCCGACTAAAGTATTCTTACTTTGCTCCTCTTGGGGGGGGGGGATAATTCGTTGAAACAGGCAGTAGCCGGTTCATTCCATGCCTTCAATCTATCTTTGACCTTTCTACGCTAGGTTAAATAAATTTCGTATTTTATAAGACGTTGTTGTGTAGGCCATATGAATATCATTATATGCGTTTCGGTATGTAATTTATCTTATATCAAAATTAGTAATATTAGGTACTTGAAATTCAAGAACCAGGATAGTTTGGTCTGCAACATGAGTGGCTGCATGCCGGACGGTAAGTTCAGTTTATTCCTCATATTCACTATCCCCAGATCGAATGTACCGTCCATCGAGCCTCTTCTCTGAAGAGTACTTCGGGCTGTTTCCGCAGGTAAAGCTGCCGGAACTTTAACACCGCTTTCACATATTTGATGCTTGTGTTCAGGGAAAGGTTTACCTTTGCAGCCTTCAAATTCAAGCGTGGGGATTTGAGTCTGAATGTGTCAATGTGACAGCAGACTGTGGCTGTTAATAAACTCTTGTCCAGTTTCGGAGTTTATAAAGAAAACCCAGCCCTGTTATTATTACATACTTTCTAGTACAATCCCTTTGAGGCAGCCTAAAGTCTGTTCACGAGAAACATGTTCAATATTACTCTCATTTAAAATAATAGCAGCTCTTCCAGCCATCAACTTATTAGCGTCACTAAGGTGATCTACCTAGAATGCCTATAGTTTTCATTTAGGCTTAGCCATCAAACCAGATCGAACCCAAAACCAATAACAACGACGTTCTCATTTCCCCTGCAGTATCCTTTTCGTTTAATTATCAGTAGATTGGAAATGCAATCTGAACACATAATAATGCAGCGACGCAGAAGTTACGCCCTGGTTCAAAACAGATTCATTTCAATTTGAACGGTAAAATATGTGGAATACTTTCGGTTTTGCTAAAGAAGAACGCAGTATTTAGTCCCGCAGAAGAGGAGTTCACTGTAGGAATTAGGACACAGGCGTTGTTAATAACATGCTTTATAATGCACACTCTTCAACAAATATTATTAGGAGGGTCAAATGACCGGGAAATGAGCGATGAGAAATGCATGTAAAATTGTAGTCGGTAAAACCGAAACGAAAGAGACCACTTAGGAGACGTAGGCTTAGACAGGAAGTTAATATGGACCTTAAAAAATAAGATTTGTTTTGTTACTACTGATTGCCAGAGATTAGAAGTTACAAGTTGTGGGTTGCCTCCAATTTTTAATGTCCGTACCATATTTTGTGAAAATCTTTTTAACTTGTTCAAACGTTGAAAGCGAGAACACACACACACACACACACACACACACACACACACACACACACACACACTTCATGTTAATACCGTAGGCCAAATCTCATCTCTTTTCTTCCTTGAGAAAGGAAAGTGGGATAAAAATGGAAGTAACCACAGCCTTTCATCTTGTTTTGAGAAATTCGTAACAGATGGCGGTAATTACACACCAGGCTGCGTTTTCTAATTCACTGCAATTGAGGCATAATGAATATTGTCAAACTGAAATCATAAGTCGAAACAAAATGTGTAAAGAACAAATTATTATAATTACGGTGGTGCAGCGGTTAGACACAAAGTTGCGTGTTGCTGGTGCAGCACGCGAAATAGTGAAGCCCTTACAGTCTGCCGTCGTTGAGCGGTAACGCTCTGGTTGCACATTCGGGAGACACTCGGTTCAAGTCACGGCCGCATTACCTTGTGCTTTTGTAGTTCTTCTCATTCACACGTCCTTCCAGATTGCTCATCTTGTCGTCTGCTTCAGCACGATTTGGGCATCGGTTAAGTCAGTATTTTGATTGGATATATTTATTATTTGACAAATTACAATCTCCAATTTGTGGGCAAGGTAAACGCAATTGTATGTGGCAGATCCGCGGTTTGTAGCGACGTTTCTGGGACCGTGGTGGCCAGTTAAGGACTTGGACCCCAAGCGTTTATTCCTCAAAGGAATACATCTTCATTTCAGCCAGCACTAAACATAAGCTCACTATAAGGGGTTTGCGTTTTTGTTAGAGTTGCTACATGCACTGTGAAGGACTGCAAGTGCCAGAATAATACATTTCTAAGCAGAAAGACGTTTTGGATAACGCTGCAGATTGTATATTCTGCTTTCATACTTAGATTATTTTAAATTGTTTGTATATGATTAAAATTAAAATGCTATTTTGGCAACATTAAAAACACCTGCATTTAAATTGGGACTACATAGGCCTTTCAATCTTGGGGCCTGGATGGGTAGTGGTGATCGCTCTAGCGTCGTGCCTAGCCCTGGTTCAGATTTTACAATGTATGCCGTACAAAAGCGAAAAGCGTCGATCGCAATTTTTATCAGGGAACAAGAGTGAAAATTGATAACATATAAATTCCTCCGTTGCAGTGTTACTTGTCACGTTGGATGTGATGTTCCTTATCCGTCCCTTAAAGTTGCAGTGTTACTTGTCACGTTGGATGTGATGTTCCTTATCCGTCCCTTAAAGCTCACACGGAGCCACTGGTTGGCTCTGGGCTTTTAATCCACAAATATCCGGTTTGTGTTTGAGGAAACTTCGGTAAGAATCAGGTGTAAATGGAAACACAGCATTTAAAGTACCTTATAGAAATGAGAGAGCAGTGTGTGGAGTGGATGCAGCTGGCTCAGGAAATTGTCTAGTTGATCTAGCGGGCGCATGTGTATTTGATGATACCCTATAAAAATGCAGAGAAAATATTTACTATCTGAGCAACTGTCAGTTTCTTAGTGAAGTTAGTTGTTTGAGAAAGGTTTGTTAAATACAAGTAAATTAAGAAGGTAACCTTTGACAGTCTTAGGGACATAAATAATTATCTGCGTAAGTATGAATGGATGGCGTGGCGCTACGCATCTTGCATTCCTCCCCTCACCCTAACCACCCATACACCCACCCCCCCCCCCCACCCCCCCCCCCCCACACACACACGGTTGACAGCCATATCGTTGAAGGCAACAATGTGGACTAATAAATATGTCGCTGTGTGCTGTATACGAACTCTTCATATAAGGACAATATGTAGCCTGCGAAGACAGCTGAAAAGCATTCACTTTCTTTTGTGTTGACTCCAGCGAACATGTGTCCCTTCGTTTGGATTCTGTCCACAGGACCGCCTGCGGGGGGGAGTGTCACGTCTTTCATTGCGTGTCCTAATCACGAGTATCGGGTTCGATGGTAGGCGACGGAATTATGCAGCATTTTTGTGGGCGTTCTTCATAAGTTGCTCTGGGAACTAACAGGGCAACGTGCACCGAACATACGTACAGAGGACCAAATTAGACACTAGCGAGTGGCGGAATGTGAAAGAAGCTGAACACGCACTGAATACGATACAACATTTCAGTTGGAAAGCGTCGTGGAAGGCCTCGACGTCCATTGGAAAACAGAATTGAAATGGATCTTAAAGAAATGGGGTGTGAGAATGTGGGCTGGCTTCTGTTGTCTCGGGATGGCAACCAGGGGTGTGAGAATGTGGGCTGGCTTCTGCTGTCTCGGGATGGCAACCAGGGGTGTGAGAATGTGGGCTGGCTTCTGCTGTCTCGGGATGGGAACCAGGAACGGGCTGTTGCGAATGCGGTGACGGTTCATCATAACAGACGCGTAGTTTCCTGCTTAAGTGTTCAACTATTAGTCTGTCAAGAAGAACTGTGTTCCAAAGACCCTTGTTGTCATCATCGTTACAATATTCCTCACATTTGTCATAAGCTGGACGTATCTTGCAGGAAGTCTGTAGTTACTTTTCATTTTTGTGCTCATGCTGGAGCCACTTCCCGTCTGTGGAGCGTTACATTGCGGTCCATTCGCATGATAACGAACTGAAAAACGTAGAACTACCGTAAGTCAAATTTTAATTAGGTTGTGGAAGCAACATCGCTTTGGTTATGTGGACCTGTTTTACTCCACAACCCTTTCAGCAAATGACAGGACGCAGTACTTGGACGATAGAGCGAACATCATGACATTGGTGTGAAGGAAACAACTTTCTGCCTTTTTTCTCTCTGTCTCTCTCTCTCTCTCTCTCTCTGTTTCTGTCTTTCCCCTCCCTCTCTTCTGATTCCCTTTTCTTTCTTTTTTTCCTTTTCTTTCTTTTTCCTCTCTTGCATTTCTTTTTTATTTTTCTCTTTCTCTTCTGTAATTTTACTTTCGGACATTCCTTTTGTCCTTATGTTCCTTCTTTCTTTCCTTTATTTTCCTGGCTTCTTCATTCTGTCTGACTTTCTTACTTTCTTTCTGTATTTACGCCCGTTTCTGTCCGTTGTTGTCTTGCCCAGGCATGTCCGACTGCACTTGAGAATTGTTTCTAACTAATGAAGATATCGAGTAACTTCATTTTAGGCAGTAACGACACCATATCTGCGGGTGAGCAGTTTTATCTACTGTGACCGCGGCAAGCAGGGGTCTCCTATAACCCTTCATATGCAGTCCACGCCACAGGGGCCCGATTAATTTACGGAGTGTTGACGTGTGGAAGTGTATTTAGACTCTGTACATGGGGTCGCTGTGCAGCAACTCGCATTGTTACTGTGCCATTATGTTTTAGACCTGACGTACTGTTTCATAGCCCTTCCATTTGTTAGTCTGTTCTGTGCCAGACGCTGAAGGATTGATCCAAAATAAATTGCAGTCCCCAGGAGAGCAATGTTTTCTAAACCGCGAATATTAATTCAGAAATGAAACTTGCTGCCTTTGTCAATTAGGGAGGGAATTTTCTGTGTCTTGTGTTTCAGCAGAAGACTAAAAAGGAGAGAACGCTTTCCCCTTCGCCAGTGTGTAGTGCCTGACTTATCGCCATGTGTAGGTGTTTAAGCTCTCGATGCCTTTGTTCGATTGCAATTAAACCTTGAACGGACGATCCATACGAAAATGTAGTAACAAAAATCAGCGATATTAATGCATTTTATTATCCAGAAAATTATGTTTTCTGTTTACCTTGTTATTAACAGAAACAAACTACAGCTACAGGAAAGTCTAATATTAAACCTAAGTCTGCACCATTGTTATAATAAAGCAGATTTTAATAAGACTTTCTTTAACTTCGTCAGTATACGTAAGAAGGCTGTGAGCATACTTCCTCTCATTCTTTATGTAATTCGTAATACATATTGCCACTGGTAACAGACACCATCATATAAATGCCCGTGTTTGTTAGCTAATGTATTGTACGTGGAGCTCTACTTGATATTACTACTAATATGGCATACAATAACCTATGTACTTAAACATATGTAGCGGCAGACCTCTGTGCAGTACGATTTGCAGGAAAGTAATTCAGTTTTCCATAACATGGAACGGTATGTTTTTAGTGGTACTTTATAAAGCAGGTGTGAATTCGGTTTTCAATTGTTCGCCTTTGCTAGAGGGTATCATTAACCCGCAAGAAAATCTCAGTTGCTGCTCTTTCTATAACACTGAATTCATTAATTCCAGTGATAATGCTGCGGCTTTTTGGATTGCCCTGGAGGCCTTTGAAATATGTTTGTTATCTTCAGAGATCGGAACATCTGTGTTGCGAAATGTATCATGAGGACAAACCGCTTACTGCTGAACTAGTGTTACAACTCATTATTTATTTTTATCAGCTCTTAAGCGCATTTAGTTCATCACCCTTCACCCCAAACTTGACGTCCAAATGCAGTGTGTACACCTGTTTGTCTCGTGGGTTGCGTTCAGTGCTCAAGTCCCAAATCAACTTGTGGTGTGAATCGTACCTGCCTGTTCACTGTGCATCGTCTTGTTAAACAGTGCAAAAATATTTCCATACGGCAAACAGATTTTTCTTAACCTCAGTCAAACTAAAGTTGTCAGATTACTGAAGACACAGGCTTACGCACATGGGCATCATTTCTGAAGGTGAAATAGTCTCTGTTCTTTTCCTGTATGTTGTTTGGGTCAAATACTCTACGTTGTGCACACGTACATATGGTGAGAGATGCAGAATCAATTTTGAGTGCTAGAAAATTGGAAAGGTTATCCGTACAATATAAAGGTTCAGATAAAAGCCATATTAGAGGCAAAATCTGCACTGCAAACAATACATGTGGAATAATGTCGCTATTTCTGAACTGCACCCTACCATCTGAGAGTGAAAATTACATTTCGTAAAAAAACTCGACATTTATACAAGCGAGAGAAGCAATAAATCAGGAATTCAAAACCCGGTAGTAGTTAAGCACATACAGGCTGTATCACAAAACTTTCCCAAAATCTGTGTTGTCGTACGAAAGTGAAGCCTGGCTGTTTGAAAGCATATTAAACGAAATTATCGGTAATGGAAATGAAACTGGTGACGAGAACTGCGGATTGGACACGGTTGTGTTGTAAACGAAGTAATTGTTTGGAAGGTCTAATACTTCAGGCACACATCAGAGATACAAAAAACGAAATCAGAAGCTGGATACAACAAATAAGGCTTTCGTATTATGATAACACCACAACAGATTGTGAATTATACAATATGTTACTTTGATGAGGACCACGGAAAAGATGGCATGGAAACGCAAGAGGTCTCTGGGTCTCGCAGGCCAGTCTGACAGCATGAAATTGTCGATGATCAAAGTTTAATAGCGTACGTTGTGCCTCTCTTAGTGTTTTAAGATCGCGCCATAAATGAGGCGGACAGACGCCGCCCTTCGCAGTGAAGGTCCGGAGATAATCACCGGATATTTCGTGTGATGACTGCATTGACGGGTGGACAGTACTTCAAAAGCAGGGACTCAAGAGTCTTCTGTCTGAAGCTTTTGTAGAAGTTGTCTAATGTACATTATTTGTTTGGGGCTACTGAATGGCGTTGCTCTTTGTGTCCCACTGTTCAGTTGATATGATGGCTACAGCCTTCAAGCTTAAAAGAATCACAGCGCTGTAGAATGTAGAAAATTACACAGTGAAGGAAAGAGTTATGTATCTTCCCGGCCTCATTCTGTTAGTGTCATTAAACCAGGGGTGGTGGTGGTGGTGGTGGAGGTGGTGATGGTGATGGTAGTGGT